>JAJKFJ010009436.1:0-14623 GCA_027382625.1 Tetmemena sp. SeJ-2015 | reverse complement strand
CTAAATGAGGAGAGCTCAAATCGTAAGCAAAGAATTCATCAAGGTAAAATATTCTTCTTTGGCTTTATTTATCATAGATTATGTTCCTGAGGGATGAAAAAGCTTCCAAGGACTCTCAAACTTTGCTTTGTGCTTTGAACTTAGTAAAGTCAACTATCATTCTAGATATTGATAAGTGTAAGAGACCATATTCAGACTAATGTATCTCTATAGTGGGGACTTCAATTGAGGGAGTGATTTCTAGAATTTTAGGAATTCTAAGTCAAAATGATCTACTGAACTTGAATATAAGGATGAAATGCTTAGAAATATTGGCTGCTTTGATGTACAAGGGTTTCTTCAACTATATCAGAGCTGTGCTTCAGCAATCCAAGAAACAAGATATATTAGTGCTAGTCTAGAATATAGGTAATTAAACTTCATTTATAATTAAGAAATATAGCAAATAACACTTTGGAACTCGGAGTGAGATCCTACCAAGAGAAGAAACTTATTAACAAGACGTAAGAGTCAGTAGCAAATCTTATGAGTTACAATAAGTTATAATATTGTATTATTATTCAATGATGAATTCGAGAAAATTATTAATCTCCAGCAGTGTTGGAACTTTTAGAATTAGAAGCAGTTGCAATCATCCTCAGATAAGAAAGTGCTAAAGACTGTAATCTTCAAGAATGCCACTGAAATATTGTTTGTGAAATGCTTCAAGCTAGTTTGCGCTTTGGATGTTAAAGAAGGACTGGAATTTGTGAAGTCCACAATTTCTTATGCTCACACTTTAATGTGATTATGAATTTATATTTATACTTCAGAGGCCTCAAGTAATCATTATAAGTCTTTTAATTATTTTTAGAATTTGAGGACTCGAAGAAGACAGGGGAGAAGCAATCAGATATCGCAAATAACTAGGACGGTGGCTCATTTAATATTTATTGAAAGCGAGTTTATGTTTCCACATGAATGACGAGATAAAAGTGTTGACAGTGAAAACTTTTAAGACCTTCCTATCTTTGTATGGACATGTAGACTCCTCCTAACATGAGCAAGATTTGAGAAAATACCTGGGTCAGCTGATCTCATTGAGTTACTCAACTATAACAGACGACTCTCTTAATCTGAAGAAGGCAGGATTATCGCTAATTCTGTCTCTGGTCAAAATCTTCAAGTTCACCATTGAAAAGATAGGAGATGATGACGATGATGCAGTTAACTAAATGCAAATATACAAGAACAACCCACTCCTTCTAGAGCAGTTTGAGGCACAGATATTCTCCATCATAAGATAAAACGTTATCATCACTCAGGCTAAGCTCATAGACCCAGATATAGTTCTCAAGAATTACAAGCTCATTTAATTCCTTAAATTCATTTATGCATTTACTACTATCTGACGTTACCCCTCTGCAGAGACCCAATTCAAATTGGAAAAATTATTAGCATGCTCTCAGAAAATCTAGTTTAAAACTAATCCATATTCAACTCAACTGATAATATTTACTACGAAAAGGCAACTACCAACATGCATTTCAAAAAATTGCTTTTGCTATCTTTTCTTCTTAAATATTTTATTTATTAATCTAAGACTCTCATTAATACACTTTATGAATAAGAGTTTATATAGATACAAACTAACTCTGCAAGCATAGAGGAAAGTTTAACTAAAGCTAATTCTCAAGAAAATGCTAAAATAATGCCATCCAAGTTCCTTAAAGAAGATAAAGAAAGAATGCTTGAAGCACTCCCAAACAATCTGTCAAATAATTTAATTAATTATAAATTCAGAGCTTAAGTATTTTATTGATACTCTTTTTTTTATGTTCACTAATTTTAAGATTTTGATCTGCTTTAAAGCATTTTCAAGAACATTTTGATTGCCCTTTAAGACAGTTTGATGATTCTTACCATGCCTAAATCCAGCATCAAATCCATTTTCAATTTTAATTAAGGAACTCACTTTCATTTACAAGAATGGACCAAGATGCGCATATGATTACTAGACTATTGAAGAATGCGTGCAATATTACTTAAAAGCGCTCACTCTAGTAAAGTAGATTGAAAAATTAAAAGGGATACAAAGTTTGTTAGCTTTCAATGAAGACTAGCAACTCATTATAAATGGACTTATTTCATTCTATCTCTACTTTAAAATTAAATTTATTATATTATATTCGAGATTAAATTTTCATTCAACTTAACTTATGTTTTGTATTATCCTTTTTGGGTATATCTCTCAAAAGATATAGTCACAAAGTCATCTGAATCAACTAATGAGAATCAAGAAGATAACTTGCAGCTTGAATAGCTTTTACTAATGAACTAAGTCTAGATTAAGGTTCTTTTCATGTCTTTCTTAAACAAATTCATCTCTGACATTTCGATTACTCTTTCAAGTAAAGAGGAGATAGAACAAATACACTCTATAATAAGGATTATTCCAATAGCTAATTATAAGTTAGAAATCTAAAGTATTCATTCCAAAGGAATCAAAGTTTTCTCATTACTATTTTGTATTGAGGAGTCATAAGCTTATAGATATCATCTTATTTAGAGAGCTCTCTAACGTTTCCTATTCTACTAGATGCGATTATAGTTGAATTTTATTTTTTGAGGTCTGCTCTTGCACAGTAAACAGAGATGCAAGCTCATAGTTTCCATATCTCTTTGCTAAATCTTTAAGTATAAATGTATAAATGCAATTTCAATCAAGGGGAGAATCTCCGAGAGTATTCTTCATGTATGGATTAGAGCCCTTGAAAAATAGAAGTTTAGCCAACTCTACGTTCTTGTTTTGGCCTGCGCAATAGTGAAGTGGAATTTCACCAAATGCATTTTGAGAATTGACCAGAGCTCCTCTCATGAGCATTAGCTCAGTTACCTCTTTGCTATTTGCTTTGACTGCATAGTGTAAAAGTGTATTGTGGCTATCCTAATCGTTTAGGAACCCTATAAGATCTTGTCCATGCTTTTCCATAAGCATCAGTTTCTAGACATCTCCTTGTTGAGCTGCCTTAATTAGCTCATCTGCAGTAACAAAATAAATTTATAATAGTAAGTACCCTTGGACTATTCAATATGAGCTTCAATTTCCCTAATAGGACAAACCTTTTTGCAAGCCTAGCACCTGAGAAAGTTCTTTTAACAGTACAGTAAATGCAGCCCCTAACTACCCTTCGCAATGCTTTGATCACTAGCAGAAGAAGTTATAAAGTAAAGAACCTTACCAGTTATCGCAAACTACCATGTCCACATCAGATTGCTGATTAGACTAGCTATTTTCTATCATTGAAAGCTTGGCCAAGCTGTAAGCTGGCTTAAGTACCCCCACTGGTTGCATGTTTTAGAGTTATCTGGGAGAACCCTGTACAGAATTCAGCACATTAAAATAAAATATTAATGTTCTCCTTGAGAGAAGGAGAAGGCTTGATAATCCTCTGAGCTCCATGGACATCATTTATATATACAATTTATAGAGGGAGATTAGCTTCTTTAAATTTGACTTGACTTTAGCTGTAGCAACTAATCCCTTAGTGTGTGAATCTCAGCATTTGCATTCTTGAGTTCATCTTAAAGTCTTAAGTTTTCTCTCTCAAGGAAAGTGATCTAGAATAAACTGATTATCCCATATTTTATTAAGTAAAGAGATTTAGCACTTTTAAATAGAGTACTTAATTACCTTTTGAGACTGAATCTCATTAGACGCATCTGGTTGTTGTTGCTAATACATGGCTGATGGATTAACTATTTAGTGCTAAAGGGGGTAGAGCTGCAAAGATGGAAGCTTTCCTTTCTTGTTCATTCTTCTTAAGGATTCAATTTTAAATTTGAATTATAAACCGTCATCGATATTCATAATTCACACTTACTCCTATTTTTATTTTATTTATAAAATTAAATTAATTTAATCATACTAAATAAACTTTAATTTTTAAATAAAATTCAAAGCTTTTTATACTTATTAATTTATTTTCTCTTATGCGTATTGAATACTATTTTCACCTATTTGAGTAAGAGAATAACTCTGCAAAAAAATTAAATAACTTGTAAACTAAAACATTAACAAAACAATTTACTACTTACTCAAATTGACCAAGAATAGTAATAATTTATCTTAAAAGAATGATAGACCAAATTTAAAATAAAAGCTTTAGCTGCGAGCTTTTGAATCCTGAGAGTTTAGATTCTCAATAATTTTAGAAGTAGAATAATAACAAACTTGAAGACTCAATTAATGAGGAGCAAGTTCTTCAGACTGAATAAAACATTTATATTTGCTTTAATTTATGATCAGGAGCAGCATGAGCAGAATCCCTTATTGCAAAATTTAGATTTGCTAAGTTGCTTTTAAACCAGAATGTGCTCTTCTCTAAAGGAAATGCCTCTGCAGTCCCAAGAATTTAATTAGATCGAGGAGTAATTTAAAAAGATAGACTCCCAACTGTTTTAGCTTTCCAAGTCACTAAAATAAAAGAAAGATCAAGATTCATCTGCCATTAAAACCAATAAAAGAGAATACAGATACATTAACTAGTCTCATTAGTCGCAAGAGATCATTAAGGATTCAAAGTTGATTGCCAATTATTTAATTTACTTTTATACTCCTTATAAATTTCTATTTCATTTTAACTTTAAATTATTCATAGTTGCAATGTATCTCTAAATTGCAATATTTTATGATTTGATTGGATAAATAGTGCAAACAATAAAGGGACACACAATCAAACACTCCTTGCTGTAATTTATTAAATCCTAAACTTATATATTTAATTTGAGGAGATCCAACAGGATAACAGTATCCCTAGAGCTATAAAGCACATAATGTGCATTCCCGCTGCCCCACTGAGTATATTGATGGAGGCCTGCATTTTTAAAGAAAGTTTAGGATGCTTTGATGAGCCCATTTTAAGTTAGTTTTTCAGAGATGATTAATCTTAATAAGGAATTTATTTTTATTATGCTAAGAGTCATGAGTTCAATACACTTAAGATGCCCCTCAAAATTATAAAGTACGAGGACGAAGTTTTCTTAATGTCAAATACATCTGATGTGCACTATTCATCAATCAATTTTATATTCAAAATATATTCCCTAAGGATTCTATATGAAGGGCCATATTAAAGATTCAAGTACACTTACGAGAGGTCTATTCACGAGGCTGAAGGAGTTTTTAAGATCGAGGGCTTAGATTATGTGAACTGATCATTCATGAATAGTGAGTTAGAAGTTTGTTTGTATTTATATGATTGAATCTTGAATCTGAATGTTAATGCTTCTTAAATAAACTTAAGGCCTTAATTAAGAATATTATTTTTTATGTTATTCAGGAATCTTTCAAAGCGTTATTACCGGGGCGGCAGAGGTTATTGGGACATCTTCAGTCGATTCTAAGACATCGACGATATCATAGACAAGCAAATGAGGCTTATTGATCGGGACTTCGAAAGGTTTAGAAGATCTATAAAATAATAATAAATAATTGTTTTTAATGTTATTGATTCTATGATTTCAGAATTTGAGAATTCTCAGAGATAACTTTTGAGTTCTGAAAGTGGGGGCAAAGAAGGCAAAAAAGACGAGTCTCCACAATAGTGGTAGGAAGATTCTGAGTCACAAAAGCAATAGTAAATATTAAATTGTGACTATGTTTTTATGATTGTAGTACAACAAATTCCACAGGAACGAATTCTAATCTATTATGAACGTCAACGGCCACACTATAAAAGAACATGTTTACGATTCTATAAAGGAAAAGGATGGCAAATAGGTGCCCTTCTAGAAGAAAGAAATATTAAATCACATATATTATCATCATACTTATTTATATTCTGCGATCCTCCTTGCGATTTGAAGACTCTCCTTGAAAATAGTAAGCTCAAGGAGCTCATAGAAGAAAATAAGGAAGATGGGGATCAGTTGCTCACTCATTTCTAGAATTAAATCAAGTCACAAAATATTTCAATGATTCTTAAATAGTTTATTATATATTTTACCAAAGTTAATTATTTATTTGGGGGGGGGCCTTTCCTCGTCATCCACTTTTTTCATGAAATTATGAAAAATCACTGTTTAGCCTAAAATTAGCCAAAAACACCAATTTTTTAGTCCTTTTTCAATTTCAGAGGACTTATCACGATCATATTCTTTAATTTAGAAAATAGAGCTTAAATTTTTTTGAATCAGTCAGACAAAATTTTGTATTTTTAATGCAATTATATAGAATAAAGACTTTATTTTATTGAATAAAAATATATGTTTTCAAAATATAAGTTAATAGTTAACTACGAAAAATATCAAAGCTACAAAAGACATTTATAAATAAGATGTATTTCCTTTAAACATGCTTAAAGCTATTTAAAAGCTAAGGATTCGATATTAAATTCTAGAATATTTTGAAAGAAATCTAGAATACATGAAATTTCATATTTAATCATACATTCAAAGAACAATATGTATTTAATGAAATAAAATGACTTAGATATATTTTTAGCTCAAATTATGCTATTATAGGAAAAGAATATTAAAAATGAAAAGACTCGAAAACTGTGATAAGGTGGTTTAGAGTACTTTTTATTTTTTACATTAGATATCTTCAACTTGTGAATGAATTAATTATCCAAGTAATATTGACACTCCTTTAAAATTTAATTTTTTTATAAATGAATATTTCTTGAAGGTTCTAAATATTTTCTAAATTAAAGAATATGATCGTGATAAGTCCTCTGAAATTGAAAAAGGACTAAAAACTTGGTGTTTTTGGCTAATTTTAGGCTAGACAGTGATTTTTCATATTTTCATGAAAAAAGTGGATGACGAGGAAAGGCCCCCCCCCCATTTATTTAATTATCTTTGTAAGTTAACAATTACTTATTTGCAGAACTTTATACAATATGTTTAGATGAGATAATAAAATTTGAATAATTTGTTAAATTATAATCTGATGAATATCCTTCTCTTTAACTTAAAACGTATTTATTTTTAATTTTTATGTATTAGTGGTTTAAAATGATATACTTTTAAAAAAGTTGAAATATTGAGGTGGATAAAATCTAAAGCATAAGAAACATTGTGGAATTCGACTAAAGTGCACAAAAGAAGAAATATTATAGAAATAGAATATTATATATTGGGTTTTTGATATTCAATGCAAGTGACTTTCACAGACAAGGATGGAGATAAGCTCCAGTATAAGTATTCAAAGAAGGAGGGAGAGGATTCAAAGACTAAGATCTTGGGCCTCTCAGATTCAGACCAAGATTCTCGCAAGGAATTAGATTCTTGGTGGGACAGATCAAACAGAAGATTCCTTAATTTCTGATTTATTCTCTTTACCTTTTTAATAGGCTTAATTACCATCAGGGTATATTTTCATGAATCTCAATAAATGAATGAATTAAATAGGCAACTTACTTCCTTAATCGGCCCTCAGAACAATATTTAAGCAGGTTTAATTAATTGTAATCAAGACTTAAATTATCATAATAACTGTAAGTAGTAGTAGTAGTTAGTGGTTTGATTTATTTAATAGAAGAATGCTTGGAAGAACCGGACTAGCAGGCAGCGACTGGATGCTGCAAAGATGGGATCCATTTGACTTGGACTGGAACGTGTGGAGACAATTTGAAATGATGGACAGAATGATGGACAGAAGTTTCTCCAGGTTTGAGAGCGAAATGGATCAGTCCAGAAGACAACTCCTTCAATCTTCTTCTCAGAAACAGAAGTCAAATAAAATATTCAAATGTCTCATGAGACTAACTTTTAAAAAGTAGATCCAGCCTTAGAAATCATCTTATACCAAGAGCTATCACTAAGTGGACGAGAGAGAGGATGTTAAACGTTAATTTATTGTCATCGACGGAAAGAGAATCAAGTATAGCTTATTATGCGTGCATTTATTTGAAAGTATAAGACTCTTGAGACAACCAAAGAAAGAGACGGAGTGAAGATCCCTCACTTGGTAAGAGAGATAGAATGCGATCCTCCTTGCGAGTTAGACACACTCAGGAATCTCATCACCTTCAAAGAAGATAAATTCAATCAGTATATGAAAGTGTATTAACTTTGTTGCTTGAGTTTATTGGTGGTAAAGAGCAGAAAATCTTTGACCAATTCTTGAATGACGCAAAGAAGAAGAATTTGGCTCCTGAGAAGATCGTCAAATTCTAGAATGAAATCAAGCATAACGCTGATACCAACAAGAACGATTACCTCATCAACGTCAGTTTTGTGGACAGAAACAATCAAAAGCACGTCTATTAGTTCAACAAGAGTCAAGATGCCATCGAGGGCGAAGTCAAGATTGATGAGCCACTTATGCTCGAGGGAAGCCAATCTTAGGAACAAGCTTCTCGATCTGGCTAATAGTAGCAACTCGGCACCGCCTCTCACTAAAATTTTAAATTCATTTCGCTTTAACTCTCAAGGAATAAGTGGCTACGGTCAAAGCTCCACAGGATAGTAATTGAGTTCATCCAGTGGACAGCAACTTGGAGCAACAAGTGGATAGCAATTTGGGCAACAACAATACTATGGACAGCCTGGCTCATAATAGCAACAATACTCCAAAGAATAGCTTGGCTCTCAGATGCAACCACAAACTCAGTGGCAAACTTCTCAATATATAAGCCTATATACTATTTACTTATAAAGTTATAATTACATCAATATGGAGTGGGCGGATAAGGATCCAACCTAAGTGGATAGACTTCAGCTTCAGGATACGGTCAGTCAGAATAGCAAAGATACGGAGTGGGACAGCAAGCATCCTCCCAAGGCTAGCAACAGTACGGGCAAACAAGTACTGCTCAAAAGGAGATGACTCACGGACAGTAGTACCAATCTAATTTGCCACAAAGCCAAAGATAGCAACACTAGCAATGACCTTTAGATTCATTAATCTGATTACTTTAAACCAATTTACACTAAATTAGATCTCTCTTCTCTGAGAAAGGTAGATCTGATAAAACATTAACTTTTCAATATTGGTCCACGTCATTTTGACCTATATAAATTCAGATTGGTATCTTTAATCACAAATAAATAATTGTATTAACTCACTTCCTAATTAGACCCTTTAAATGCTTCTCAAGACTTTACAAAAGAGATTGTTTTGGAGTAGACCCTAAGAAAGACTTCATTTCGATAGATATAACGACATCTTCTTTAGAGGAGATCCCAAAGCTTTTACTGATTATAGAAGCTAAGAATGTAAAGAAAGATATAAGGTTTCAGACTGTTAAGATTATTTATATTTTGCAATTATAGGAGGGAAGATCAATCAAAATCTCTAAAAAGCAAACATAAATTCGGAGAAAGGAGAAGATTTGAGAGGAATGGAGATTACTAAAGATGTTGTAGTTACTAATCCCTCTCTGGAAATGCAAAAGAAGGATTTTCTGATTCATTTCATCCTTCTAAGAAGTCATAGACTCATAACTCTGAAGTGCTATCAGTTTAAGGAACTTTTAATCTTTAAATTTAAACTTTTTATTTGAATTAACTAGAGTACACCTCAGTGAAGCTCAGAAGTCTAAATAAAAGGGAGAACAGACTCTTTGCAAAGGGTTTCTTGAAATCAATTGCGAGAAACCTCTAAGAATTATGCAATTTATAGAAAACATAGACATTGAAAAACGAATCTCAAGTCAAAATATTTATAGGGAGCTATGGTTGAAGGTATTAGATGACTTAATGAAAAATGAGAAGAGTTCCTAGTTCTCTATTTTATCAGCCTCATTCTTCTAAAATATGGGCAAGAGGGCTTTAGCCCAAAACCCACAGTCTTAAAGATTCGAAACTGGACAAAATAATAAACCTTAAGAATATTGCTTTATTTTTATTCTAATTAATATATATCTATAAATGAGTAAATAAAAGTGATAGTATCAATTGATTGTTAAATTCCTCGATGAAAACCAAAGAGAAAACATTTACAAAATCTATTCACCTGAAGAATAAGTTAGTGAAACAGGATTTTATAAAATAGAAAGGGAGAGACACTCAATGGATTCTGATAAGGTGTGGGCAAGAGAAAGAATGATGAGAAAGTTTGGATAGTTTTATTGAGCTAGTTCCCTTTTTGCATTAGGATGACAAAATTACGTGGCTTTATGTTCTTGACAAAAATATCTCTTAAAATGATTGAAGCTTTTGATTTTATAAGCATTTAAAATATGGTTAGTTGTTGTTTTTCATTGGGACATTAATTTGTATTTCTGATGAAAATATTGATAAATAATACACGTCAAATCACATTTTTCTTACTATTTCTGCCGAATCAAATGGCTATAAATTGCCTTCTCCAAATTAAATTATATCATCAATTCACAATTTAAAGCTAAAATAAATTTCATTTTTAAGCATTTTATAAACAGCTTTTAACATATTTTACCCCTCAATATCATATAAATTATCCTAAATTTTACTAAATAGAAGCACTCATTATTATTTCTTTGTTATTTTTCTAAAATAAATCTATCATAAATAATCAAATTTATAAGCAAAAAATGATTATACTTTCAGAATTAAATATAGAACAAAAATTAAATTTTACAGCTTATTTTCTCATAGTCTTAAGTTATCCCCTATCTAAAAAGTCTATAAACATTAAAAGACTTTATATAATAAATGCATGTATATCTACTTCATATTTTGATAAATATTTGATCTATAATAGAAAAACTTAAAGCTTTACAACAAAAGATTTACTTGTAAAACCATGAACAATAACACCTCGGTCTAAGACAAAAACAAATTCACTGATGCTGAAAAAAGCAAGTTTATTGACGACCTTATGGAAGAGAGACTAAAGCAGAGAGAACCCTTCTCGGATATGAGACACAGAGAAAGATTCCATCATCATCCTCACTATATTTTATTTTTGGCACGGTCATTGGGGACCCTGGTCTCACTTTTATGGCCGATCAAATTGGAATCACGAGCCAGGCTTCGACAACGAAAGATCTAATGAGGGTCACCCATTTAGAAAATTCGGGCATTGCCATGGACCTTTCTCAAGACATCCTCGCTTCCGTGGAAACTTCTAAAAATCAGAAAATTACTAGCTAATTGACGTCAATGGCACAAAACATAATTACATAAATTAAAATTAGTTAATGTAAGAGTGCAATTCTATATAGTTAAGATATTTTAAATAAATTAAGAAGAAGAGAAAAGATTTAGAAGAATATAAATATTAGCTGAAGAGGAATTTCCGTGTATAAAATGATCTTTTATCCTGAGAAAAAGTGCTTAATGAAGATCATCAATTGATAAGAAGTTGAAAATTATATCATAGAGATTATGATAAATTTAAACTTATGAGAATCACTAAAAGATTAAATGAGATTATAATTACGTTTTCTAAAACTAAAAAGCGACCTAATATCTTTAAAAAATGATTTACATTTTTAAATAAATTTTACACAAATGTTGAAATCAGAGAGAGGTCTTTATCTAAAGAAAGAGACCCTGGCCACAAAATAGAATTGAGCACTGTCCAAATAGTCTGTGACAAGCCTGTTCCAATTTCAGAGCTGCAATAGAATCTAAACAAGTCAGAATTACAGTCCAAGCAAGCCTTGCTCTCTCAGTTCCTTCAAGATGCTGAGAAATTAGAAAGCAAGCCCGCTCAAATATCTTCCATTCTTAATTAGCAATAGCCAGATAGAGCCAGGATTAGGGATTTCTGGAGTCAAGGAAAATAAGCTGACGGATTCAGTCAGATACCACTGCGATATTTATATTCATATCAGATGAGAATACAGTTCCTCAATGACAAAAATGAACTCATGTACTACTCATTATCTAAATAAGACGGCCAGGAACCAAGGGCAGAGTTTCAAACCAAGGATGAGTTCAAACTAGAGAAAAAATTCTTCAAATTCGAGGACAAGCTCAAGATTTTATATTTTATAAGAGAAGAATGGAACTGTTTTATTGATTTAGAGATGTGATTTAATTAGACCCTTTGAGAAGATGTTGAATTAATTCATTAAAAATATTTTTTAAAAAAAACTTATATGTTACTTAAGTGAATGGAAATCTTTTTTTAGGATAAAATATATAAAAGCAAAATGAAAATTTATATTTTTCTCGTAAACTGCATTTTTGGGATTGCTTTTGGTGCTCAAGTTGGCTCTAATGGAGGTAGCATTTTAATTTAAATGATTTTTAAATGATTTGTTATTAAATTTTAATTATTTATTAAGGGTAGCAGTACTTGCGTGTATTGTATAAACTCAGGCTATGATTACTCAACTTCCAACTCTAAAATGCAATCCACAGGAGGGCTCTGTTGCATGGGATTGTAGCAAGATAATTCTTATACATTATTTTGATTATAATTAATCTAAGATGGCGACTATTATAAATACTCCTTTTGTTTTATTGTGTTAGTGGGTACATTTATTCAACTGCAGGAGTTTAAGGCGGAACCAAATACAATTAATTAATATGTTTTTATACTTCTTCTGTGACAGAGACAGCTCCTCAAACTGCAATCCATATATTAAATTTTTAATGATCCATCTAATTCGTACACTCTTTATATTTCGAGTTCCGTGATTTCAGTGAGCCCGACCATATCTGCTACTAAAACCTGCACATACTCGATATCTACCACTGATATAGCAACTGCACAATCTACTCAGGCTATGGCTGAAGCTATGGCCAACTCTTATGGGGAAGTCAGAATCACATCTTTATTTTATTACTCTCATCAACCACTGCCTCTAATTCTACTTTCCAAATATTAATGTAATTATTTCACAAATCAATCAACAAAAAATGATTTATAATAAAAGCAAACATTATCAAGATACATAAATCCCTGTTTTACAATTAATTTTGCATTTAAAATTACTTATTTATTTTTATTTTTAAATAGAATTAATATAGTTGAAATATACGCTATTGACTAGCAAACAATGAAAGCGACTAGATACTACCTTGACTAGATATTCAGCGTGAACTACCAGACATTTATAGTAATAGCACAAGTCACAGGTTCATCAGCTGCCTTCAAAATAACATACGGCTAAGACGTTTATACAGCAGTCTATGGCTCAAGACCTGCTTCATATGCTTTTAAATTGCCTGTATCGTATTTCCTGATTTTAGTTATGCTTTTAATTTCTTAAAATTTGTGAATCAATTATTTATATGTTCAATATTTTAGATTAAATCATTAAATGGTTATTTAATTTCATTATATGCAAGCCTAATTGATTTTAAGAGTTAGTAGTATATTTTTGGAAAGCCAATAGTATTTGAAGGATCTTTTGGTAAATTATTTGCATTTTTGAGAGAGTTAAATGCAAAATTTTTTTAATGTAATTTTGAATCTTAAATGGCTACTTACATATATTTTTTCTCTGTATTTCGATGAGGTTGCTAAAAGCCTAAAAATTTAATTATGTTTTTAATGTTTACCAAGATAAAGAAGGAGAAGTAGTAAAATTAGATATCACTTTATTGCTTCACAAATAACTTTGAGCTTAAGAATTTAATAGAAATTTGTACAATATTTTAAAACATTAGTGTAATGTTTTATTTTCTATTGCTTTAAAAATTATTAAATAGGCAGTATTTAAGATATAATGCATTAGATCTTCTTTATTTTATTAACTAAGGGAGTTAAGAAATCGTATTTTTATTATTCTCTAATTGTATGCAACATTAATTTATTTTTGGCTGCTCTTCTTGCAATGTATATAATAAAAAGTTTGAATTTTGAGATTGTGAATTAGAGGGATTGAAATTTTCTTGAGGGCCACAAGAGCTTCACTTAATGCATTAGAATCCCTAGAATAAAAAGAAAAGTTAGGATCCTTGTCTACTATCTCTTCAGCTATTTCAAAACTTCCATTACCCATTTCATCTTTTAAATTCTTTCTCCCCGTTTAAAAATCTTTTTACAGAATTTCTTCAAATCATTATCCTCTCATTGCTTTATCACTGGCCTTTCTGAATATATTTATAAGAATTACTTTATTTAAAGTGATATTTATTTTCTGTAGGAGTTATTGTTAGATGATCTGCTGTCATTTAATTATAGTAGGAATTTTAATTAAAATCGGTGATTGGTTAAAACAATAAATGGAGAGTTGCAACTTCGTGTCAGTTGAAATCGCAGATTCACTCTCTGATCTGCAGCTTGTTCGATAGAGAATCAAAAATTGGTGTGAGCTTCATCTTTAATCATCTTCGTAGCACCTCTCAGCAGCGAGATATGACTCGCACTCTCTTCTTCTTCATCATCTTCATTTTCATTAAAACTTGTGCCGCTTATAACTCTTTACTAAGAGCTCCCACAAAAAAGTTGTAAGGATGAAAAGTTCTTAGAATTTCTTGCTGAATCGAATGGTCTAATAATTATTTACACACTTCAACTGTCACTCATTTCTTCCATTTTAATTTAATATATAATTTAATTCTCTTTTTTATTAAATTCTCAGCTATAATGAGGAGGGAAATATGTTTAAAGTTCTTATTCCTATTACTTTTCTTTGGTTGAGTCCTTGTTCGCAATAATTCGCTTCTTTTATTAAATATGCTTAACCTTGTCCATGTCAACACTTTAGTTAAATCAATATTACATTTATAAAAAGTTAACAAGAATGAGGAT
>JAJKFJ010009433.1:0-14626 GCA_027382625.1 Tetmemena sp. SeJ-2015 | reverse complement strand
TCTGTCGATCTGAGTCCAATTATTCTGGCACGGGTCTATATTTATCCTGCATATAGGAGAAGACTTTCAGTGTCTGAGCTTTGATTTATTTTTGCAATTTTGACTTCACCCCTGATTCTTACAATAAAAAGAAATTCACCATCAAGAATAGAGCATCAAGCAAGTGCAGAGAGAGAGAGATCAACGAAATCTCTGAGGAACTCCTCAATCCCATAGACATAGTAAACAACAAAGACAGACTCACAAAAAGTGAACATGAATAATTGAACCCTGCACCTAACAAAAAGTAGTGACCACCCAAACAGCTACTCCACTCACAGCTCTTAAAGTACCAAAGCTTATATCACAAATTAAGAAAAAAGAAACAGGCCCATTGCTTAGAGCAGCATACGACACTCAGAGAGAAACCCTCATATGGTAAACACCCAGATTCGGAGAAATACTTACAATAGCATAAAAGTATGCACAACCCATAGAAGGGCTTACACTAATTCAATAAGTAAAAGCGAGAAATCAGAGAGTATTCACGATAAAAGCAAGTACCTTGGATCATATATATATACAAGGCAATTAACCCTGGAGACAACAAACTGAGGAAAAAGCAAATAACAAAAATTATTCTCACAAAACTCAGAAAGGAAAGTAGAAATCATGAAGTTTAAACAAGAATAGCAGAACAACTAAAGCTATGCAAAAGGCAATTCAAAAGCACAGTGGAGAACTAAAAAGAACAGAAGCTCCAATAGCTAGAACAAAAAGAACTTGCATACAGAGTGAATGTACTCAGAGAATCCAGAGCACCAACAACTGGACCAAGCTAAAAATGCTACAACAGAGAAAACTCATCGACCAAAAAGAAACGATAATTTAAAGAAAAGAGGAAGATGATAAAAAACTGCGAGAGGAAAGAGATGAATCAGTAATAAATTTAATTATCCTTGAGGGCTGATTCGCATAAATGCTTGCAGTATAGTTCTCTTTCATCCTAATGAGTATAAAAAGCCGTAAACATGGGATGTAGGCGTAGAAGTTAATAATAAATTGATTTTCATTACTCTCTTTTCGCTGCTGCAGGTAGATTACACGCTTTAATTAAGAAGAGTCTTGGCTATCTGATTTACTTTAAAATGTTATTCCGTTAGAAGTTTAAGTAATTAAAAATTTAAAAAAAAATTATATGTACAATATTCATCCGGCTCTCTTATATAAATATAAAAGCAAAAAGGGAATTATCGCAGTCATATAAAGCTTCCGTGACTTTAGTTGGATCTCATGTTGCTTTGACAAATCTGTTGAATATTGCCTAAAATAGATAGTCTTACAGCCAATAGAGTGACTAGATCTTAAGTAAGTTTTAAAATCTCAATCTAAATTTGAGACTAGACTTTTAATGTCTTTATATATGAATCTTGTAATTTAGATCATTAAATGCTTTCTTTCAACTCTTAGGTAAAGTAGAGCTTATCTGGAAAAAAATCTTAATTTAAATTTCGATGATAATCTTCAAAGATTAGATTCACATTTAATGTCAAACAATTAATTTTGTAAACATTCCTGCAATATTTCTCTGTTTTAAAATTTATTACACAAGAATGTTTAAATATTTTTATATAAATAATTTTTGATGTGAGGGCTGATCGAATTAAATTTTAATTAACTAATGTAAAGGGCAATATCAAGACTTCACAGAACGCAAGATAAGCAAAATAAAACAAATATATACATACTAAGATTTCAATCATGGTTTGTACACTCAAAATTGCTTTATAGGTACTGGAAAAGACTAGGACTTACACTATAATTATAAAGCCAACTTTAAATATAGAGGGCTTTTTATTTGATGTTAAATTTTGATTTTTCAAATCACTTTAAAATTTGTAATGATTTGTAAAGAGTTTTAATGATATTTATAACCCCTCGACTTTAGTTAATAATTTTATGATCAACTCTTACTATTTAGTATTGTAGTTGGTGATTAATAAAAGTAGAGTTAGCATTGCTTAAATAAATCTAGTATAGATAGATTTTCTAAAAAAGAAAGTGCCTTTCAGTCACATTTTTATTTGAATAGATATAGAGAGTCAGGATTTCAATCACTTTCAGGATAAAGTTTACAACTAAATTGTATATAGACCCATAAAGCTCTGGAGGTCTCTCTTGATTTATTTAAAATATTTGTTCCTAAAAGATTAAATAAATATTATACCTAAGAATTTAAAGGAAAATAAGTTTCAAATGCAAGCACTTCTTGTGCTCTTATCTTTATATACTTAATTTAATTAACTTTATTTACGTTAATTTTAAATAGAATGGCTGCTGAGGTTCTCCTACTCCATCAGCAGCACAAAAAACGAAGTTTGCTTAGGCTAGCACTGGAGCTCGACCCAGCAAGTCTGACCTCACCTCTCGTGCAAGCAGAACTCAGCCAGAAACGTGCCGGACCTCGACTCAGTCCGCGTCTCGATCCTCTCACTGAAAATGGGTGAGGTCGCTCGGATTTGCCGAGGATGAAAGCTAAAGATGGTCGAGAGAGTTCGGAGCTCTTGCTCCCCCACTGGTACGGGTGGGCACGTTTCTGGCTGAGTTCTGCTTGCACGAGAGGTGAGGTCAGACTGGCTGGGTCGAGCTCCAGTGCTAGCCTAAGCAAACTTCGTTTTTTGTGCTGCTGATGGAGTAGGAGAACCTCAGCAGCAGCCATTCTATTTAAAATTAACGTAAATAAAGTTAATTAAATTAAGTATATAAAGATAAGAGTACAAGAAGTGCTTGCATTTGAAACTTATTTTCCTTTAAATTCTCAGGTATAATAACATTTTTAATGATCTTCAGGACTTTCAATATTTACCTATTTAGTAAGAATAATTGACTTGATATAGAGTTTTATTTGCTTCTTGTTTCTTATTTTATCTTGCCTTTCATATATCTGTTAATTGGTGCTAGAAATTAATAGAACTATTGCTCAGGTCAATAAATGCCAATGAGGGCCTTCAAAAATCATTTATAATCCCAACAAGAGACTTGCTTCAGCAAGTCTCTTGGGGCAAAATCTTTCTTTTTTTATTTTATTAAATACAATTTATAGATTAAGATATAGGATTAAAACCTTATTTCAAATTTTAAAGCAGAATCTTTAAATATTCAAAATTGGATTTCAATAAATTTTAATTTTATTCTGGTTCTAACTCTTCATCTCTAGTTTAAAAAGCGTTATAAGGTTTCACGTACTTATTTGAATTATTTATTTTAAAAGTCGAAGATAAATTTAGTAAGTTAGATATCTTAAGATTTTTTTTATTAGTCATATTATTATAAGTTGAATATGAATACATGATAGAGGGGAAGCAAAACCTAATAAAGATGGTATATATTAAATTAGAGATAGAAGCATTATGTTTTTAAATTTAATGAAGGAGCCAGCTAAAGAACATCTGTAGTTTCCATTTATTACTCAATCAGTATCGTTTCCAGTTTTGAGTGTCTGTGGTTTGAGTAGTTGTTTTAATAGGGAGAGGGTAGACTCCTTTTGGATTTTTTAGTCAGAGAGAGCCATACTTGTCCTTGTTGAAGATCTTGTTGTTGTTCACAAGTACGCAAGTGTAAGCATACTTTTGTATTTCTTTGAGCTTTCCTGCGAAGATTAGTCTCTGTTGATCGGATACCCTCGTTACTCTAGGTGCTTGCCTCCTCAGTTTTCACCCTCAAGTTTTATAGGTTGGGTTTGTTGTTGTAGATGTAGCAGTGGTTGTTGTAGTAGATGTAGTTGTTGAGGTCGACATTTAAATTAATTTAACTCTAAATTTAAAGCCTAATATAATATGAATCACACAACAAGCAAACAAACTCAATCTATTTCTAACTTAAGCCAATCAACGATCATGTATTCATATTCACCCTATAATAAAGCTGATGATTTATTGCAGAACTTTTTTTCCTGATCATGACCTAAGTAAATTGATTTATTACAATGAGAGACGTTATATAATACTTGCTGGAATTTTCAATCACAAGGAACACACAAATATTTAAATATATCATGAAATTCATTATTAATTTATGAAATAAATACTTCTCGCTATAGCTTATGCTTGTCTAAAATCTAATACCTCAGTAGCCATACCTTAACCTCAGATTCTCCCTTATTAGCAAAGCTAAACTGCTCTTTTCAATTAATCAATTATTGCTCCTCCCATAATTCTCAGACCGACATCGCAAACATAGATATTAATCTCTATTTCATTAGCTTTTTCAGAATGCCACCAGTTTGTCTAATCATAGTTCTTTAAACTCAACAATCAATAATATATATTGTTTAGAATTTGAAACTCTCTCTCTTTATCACAACTCTTAAATGAAAGAATTAAATCAAGATAGAAACTCCTATAAATACAGACAAAATACATTATAAATTGCCATTCAGCTTTTTAAAAGTAGTAAGCCTCGTACCAATTATTTCAGCATAGATATCTTGATTTGAGAAAGAACCACATGTGAATAACTCAAACTATTATCTTTATTGATGAGCTGTTCAAACAAATAAAGATCTCTTTCATAAATTAACTGATTAGAGCTTTCCAAAAACTTGCAACAAGATCCAAGAATTAAGCTTTATTAGCAATATCTTAAAGCCAGATTGATTAAAAGTAAATAGTCATTATTCAAAGCCACTCTAAGAGAAACAATTAAAATAGTAAAGCAGGTCTGACCAATATATAAGTAAAATCAAGCTGCTTTAAGTTAGTTTGAAGATTAGGAACGATATTTCTTGGATAAGATTGAGCATACTTCCTCTCATCCAAAATGAAAATTACCTTGTCAGCTCTGAGTTTAATAAGTAATATATTTTTTCTAAAATATAATTGAGAAATTGATATCCTCAATCACCAAATTAATTCAAAAACCCATTGGGAATAAAAGGTAACAGCAAAAATTACATTAGATTAGTAAAAAGGATGAGATGGGAGAGCTGAAGGAGCATTTGTGGAAAATTTACGATGTAAATTAAGAATAAAATATTGAAGATGAGTAGGATTGAGAGAAGCAAGTTAATCATGTCCATTTCTTTTATTGGGGATTAGATAAGTGAAAGAAGGCTTTGTTTAATATCAAGGGGACTTTTGAAATAAGCAGATGTGGAAATAAATCATCGAGGATAAAAAATCCAGTGGATAGGAAACATATTTAATGCAATAATGAAGGATTGATCTTAGGATGGCACTGCTCTATCTATAAACTATGAGACCATGACAAAATATAATTGCCTCGAAAGCACACCAATTCACCTGTTGTAGAGCGATGGTTCATTCTATCTGTTGATAACCAATGCAAAGTTAAAAGCAGTTTATGATGATCTCGAGTAGATTGGTAATAGCTCACCACTTGGGTGAGAGTGACCAGCGAGGACGAACTGAAGGATGGAATTGGTTATTTCTGCAGGCACTTCTCTGAGCAAAGCATAATGGAAAGAAGAAGGGATTATTTTAGAATTTAAGGAATATTATAAGAACAGCGAGAGCACCCCACATAATCTTGAGCGAGCTCAGAGAAACTTCACAAAGCTAGACGAGATCTATGATATAATATAAACAATTATTCCTAATAGAACATATCTTGAAGTCTATGCTCTCATTTATTAATTCGGAAGAAAATCGGTTAAAGTGGGCAATGAATCCATATTGATTAACAGAATAAGTAAATAAATAAGTTTCTTTTTAGTAAAATTTAATTGAATATTCGTTTTCAATCTTAGCATAGGATTTAATATTTATGGGAGAATTTAATTGGTTTCTATATTTAATATTAAGCAGAGAATTTGTGTAAGATTGCTGCCCACATCATGGCAAATATCCCTACGAACAAATAAACAGTCGTAACTTACATAGGATAGTATGTAGTTTTAAAAATACAGTACTATAAGTGATGCTTTAGGAAATTACTTATTAATTATATTCCTTAATTTTTAATTTACTTTACTCAATTTAATATGGCAGCTCTTTATTACTTTTCATCTCCCTAATTCAAACTTAATCCTATTCGTTTATATAATATTGTGTCAAGCGATCAAGCTGGTTTCCTCATCTAAAACAAACTCCATTATTTAAAATTAGCATAGAAGCCTGAGCCAGTAGGTTTGAGCATAGTACCCACTGCAGCACTCATCAACCCAACCACCAGCCTCTAAGTTGACAACTAGGGAGCTGATTCTCCATCAAATCCTTGGTCATCTTTAATTTTCATATAGTAAATCTGATAGGCCTCATCCAAGGTCAGATAGAAATCCTAGAAATTTTTGAACTAGAAGTTGATGAGTGCTGCGGAGGCTCGAGTCACTATACTCAAACTTATTGATTAGGGATAATAATTATGTTTAAATTAAGGAGCTAGCAAAGCAAGAAGCTTTAGTTTTAAATTAAGGAATCAATTCTAATAAATAAGAATCACCAATTAAAAAAAGTATTCCTTCAAGATTTCATGATTTCTAAAATAAAATTCACACATCAGGAATAAGTTAATGAAAGTAATGTATTATTGGTTGAATATTATTTGATGATTGTTGGGTGACTTATCAATAGAACGTATTTACTTTCTTGATGTGTGATTTATTTTTGATTACGCTTTAAATATAGAATTAATTTAAATGAACACCTCATCAACCACTTCTTCATCTACAATATCAACAACAACTACTTCATCTACAATATCTACAACAACTCTCATATCTTGAAGCTAGCAACCAGGGAAGCAGACTTCAAGGATGATTAGTAAGGATTCCCTCCTGATTAATAGAGAATCATCTTCTCCTCCTGTCTCAAAGTTCTACAAAATAATACTTTATTTTAATACTTTTAAACAATAACAAGAACATAACAATTTAAA
Organism: Tetmemena sp. SeJ-2015; assembly: GCA_027382625.1. Taxonomy (NCBI): domain Eukaryota; phylum Ciliophora; class Spirotrichea; order Sporadotrichida; family Oxytrichidae; genus Tetmemena; species Tetmemena sp. SeJ-2015. Next base: position 7,753 of record JAJKFJ010009433.1, on the reverse strand, counting down.
AGTAGAACATTTATCCACTATAACATCTACAAAAAAGACTTCGCTTACTCTAACCAATCAACTACACAAAGCGAGGACAAATTAAAAGTTATACTATGGGATGAATATGAATGATTGACAAGTGGAAATAGTTCTAGAAATACATAAGTAATTTGATTTAATAAGTATCTGATAATAAATTAATTCATTAAATTAAAATAAGTTTTATTAAAAAATGGGTTTTGAAAGAGGTCAGCTGTCTAATCAAATGTCGGAAAAGACAATACTTACAGTATAAAGTTTCACTTCTAAACTTGAAACAATTGAATGATCCTCTGATACACTATTTGTGAAGGTAAGATGATATATTAATAACTATATTTCAGTTCTATAGAGTTGAGTTAGAAAAGTATGATAAATGCGAACTACTAAAGTGAAATACAACTCTTCTTATGCACAATAAAATATTAATAAACTTCGCTAGTAACTCTAATTGTATAATAAATACTGGATATCTCAACTATTAAGGAGCAAATCTTAGTCAGTATGCTTCTTCTTTAGCAAAATTTGTATTTCAAAATGTATTTATACCAATAACGCATTCATATTCATCCCATAATAGGAATTTATATTTTTGTTTATTGTGTATTTAATTGAAATACTAGTCTTGCAATTTTACCCTGATTCTTCTCTTCACAAACTTCAAATTATTTTAAAAATTATAATTATTTAAGAATTCGGACGTCGATGAATCAGCTGAATCGCAGGTAGTAAATTGTATGAGAGGAGGATAAATTCAAAAGCAACAAAGGACTATAGATGGAGGAAAAGAAGGGAGGAAGATTAGAGTACGAGCCCTTGGATATGGAAGTGCTCCTCGATCTTCAAGATAGCAAGGCAAGTTCGATATTTTGAATAGAAATACTACCTTCAAGATGCACCTTTCCTCACCTAAAAAATTGAGATAAGTATTAGCAAGGCCAACCTTACTGCTTCAGAAGACGAACATCGATAGGGATCCACTACTACGCCAATATAAAGAGGAGCTTTAGAAGCCTGATGTCAGCAAAGAATCATTATCGTTTAAAATTATGATCGAAGCATTGGCCTCCTTACCTATGTAGATTATAAGGAAAGGTTATCAATTATATTCAAGAGCAGAAGATCTCTATCCTATGGAGAAACAATAAGAGCAGTTATTCCAAGCACTGATAGACACTTAAAACTCTTCCTGTCAATAAATTATAAATTACATAGCAAGATATCCCTGAGACGGTGACGATGAGAAGAAGCTCGCAAATTTGACATAAATAATTAATAATAAGTTATTTCTTCTGCACACTACTATAAAATATTAAAAAATTATTATATTTTATTACCCCTAATTAACAATAATCCGATCTATAACGCTGTATCCCATGGCTAGTTTACACTAAATTGGTAGGAGCTTGCTCCCTCATTGAATTTAAAAACATTATGTTTTAAACTATCTCTAATTTACTCTGTTATTCAATAGGCTTTGCTTACCTCCACCATGCATTAATATTCATCCTATAATTTAAATTTCTCACAATTATAATTATAGTATAAAACTTAATTTAAATATGTGATTGGAAAAAATAATGAACGGAGAGTTGCAACTTCATGGCAGTTGAAATCATAGATTCACCATGATATGAAACTTATTGGATAGCTTATGAAAAATTAATATGAGTTTCTACTTTGATCTTCTTCAAAGCACATCCCAGCAATTAAATATGACTCACGCACTCTTAATCATCCTCCATTGTCTTCATTAAAATTGTGACGCTTATAACACTGTATTGAGTGCTCCCACACAAGTTGTAAGGATAAAAAGTTCTTATAATTTTATACTGAATCGAATTGTCTAATAATTATTTAAGTTGAACACAAATTAACTGCCATTGATAAATCCCATTTTATTTAATTAAATAAATTAATTTGATTTTTTATTTAATTCTCAGATATATTACTGATAAGGCTAAGCTTGAGCAAGATATTCACGCTTTCTGCACCCTCAAAGAAATTTTGGAAGCCAACTACGTTTCTGTGATGAGTTAGACCAGTTAAGTGAAGAAAGCGAGCAACGCTGATGACTAGCTCTCTGACTATGAGGCGGACCATGAAGGCAGAGAGCAAGATCTCTTAGACCAGACTGTAGTGCACCAAGCTAAGACAACCAGAGACTCCTGAGCAACCGGAGGCTCACACCCTCAGTCAAGGAGAGTTTGAACGGCAGGGTTCCTGGCCATCATCCTGTGAAAACAATGGCGACTACCGTGTTCTCTTGTGGCTATAGTATAGGTACGAGTCCTCAACTCGGTAGCAGCTTACGGCTAGAGTACATGTGCTGCTTCGAAGAGTATGAGGCTCCATATTGGACTAAGCTCCATCTAATAGAGGCCGGTAGGCTTATTAAGTATTAAACTCTTAAATAATACTTACGACACTCGATCATACTTCTTCATGAATTAAAGCATTAGCAACATCAGTAATAATTATTATAATTGGGTTAATAATCTCTTAACTTTTATCAAACACTCTAACTAATGTAGATCTTATCTTTCAGATTATTTAATTTATAACCTAAAATAATAAATTCAATTTCTCAAAGGTAAAAAGATATATATCTTTCAAAGGAATGTAGGAGAGATAGCTTCTCGCCCGTATATAGTGTAGTAAATACAACTGAACTATATTGTGTCCACGGAATTAATAAACTTAACTGCCACTTTTTTCACGAGTGGAGAGTTGGGGGGCCGTTTAGTTAACGAAGCTAATGATCAACTTGGAAGCCTGGAGAGAGGACATGAGAAGGTAGTTAAATGAGATATATATCAAATTCCATTTCTAATTCAAATTAATTAAAAGACGTTAAATATTAAAATTTAATGCTGGTAATATTATGAGGCTACATATTTTACTGAAATTTAAATAAAAAATTTATTAGTCTTTTGTAATCCATTGAATTGGATGTAAATTATATTTTAGTTTGTAAATAGCATTAAAAGAATAACTATCTAAGAGGTAAAATTGAATGAATGGGCAAAGTTAGGAATGTTAAAAGCTTATTTGCTATCATACTTGAAATAATTACATACTTTTATAAAACCAGTCTCTTGATAAGAAGAGTGGGGGGGGCCTTTCCTCTTCATCCACTTTTTTCATGAAAATATGAAAAATCATGATCTAGCCTAAAATCAGCCAAAAACACCAAAATTTTTGTCCAAATTCAAATTCACAATGCCTATCCTACTCTTATTCTTTAATTTAGAGAAATTATCATAAATTTTTTGAATATCGGGATTTAAAATTTTATCTTTCAGGCGACTTAAGAGAGAAAAGCCTTTTTTTGCAAAGATTAGTAAAAAAATTTTGATAGATAACCAATAATGATATTCATAATTAAAGTTATTTATTGATATAAATTTCTTACAAATAACCTTAAAGTTATTTAAAATAAATATCGAGCTTTTTACTTATAAAATCTTCGAAAGATAGAAAAAAATAAAAAATACTTTTTTATTTTATCATGTTTATATAGAAAAAATGGTTGCAATAAATATAAATTGATTTATATATAATTTTAGATTAACTAGCTTTTAATAGGTGATTTAAGTAAGAAGCGAATTCTAAAGCTCTAAAATAAAACATAAAAGATCTATGAGTTATTTTTTTAATTCTGAAATCTTATACTCATAAAGGTATTGAATTTATTTTAATTAGATGATCTTTCATTCACAATTAAATTTTTTTCGAAATCATTTTTCCTTCAAGGTTCTCCCAAATACTCTAAAATAAAGAATACGAATAGGAGAGGCATTGTGAATTTTAATTTGGGCAAAAAATTTGGTTTTTTTTGCTGATTTTAGGCTAGATCATGATTTTTCATATTTTCATGAAAAAAGTGGATGACGAGGAAAGGCCCCCCCGAAGAGTGCAATTTATTTATTGCTTTAAAGACTCCATTATATATTAGAAATTATTTATCAGTTGGCAATTTCTTTTTCTCAAGAGTATATTATTAATTAGAGAAATTCAAAATTCATTTCATTTAGTTTGGTGAATAGTGACAAACTTATGATAATTAGTTTAAATTGAGAATAGTAAATAAAGAAAAGAAATTATATATTACAACTTATTTTGTATTAAATTAAAATTAAAAATAAAGTATTGAAGTGAGCCATACTAGAGAGTTTGTTTTTGTATTTTTTTATAACAAATTAAAATATATTATTGTTTTATATAAATATAGCTCCCTTTGAAAAAGAGAAAGGAGGGAGGGTATTTTTTCAATATATTGTCAGTATAAAAAATATAAATTAAACAAAGCAATTATTAATTCTCTTATAATTGTCAGTACTAAATTTTCAAATAAGTCACGTTTGTCTTATCCTTAAGAAATTAATGTTTAATAGCAGACTATTAAATTATTTTGGCTTCAAAGATATTTTATAAACAATTTATTTAATATGTCATTATTGATGTGGAATTTTATTTATGTTTTAAATAATATTTTTGCTTCTAAGATAATTTATTTTTGCTAAGTTAAATCCTTTGACTATACAAAAAATGTAGCAAAAAATAATTTTGAAGGAAAAAAACTATAATAATAATAATAATAATTAAGTGAATTAAAGGGCCCCCGGCATAAATAAGATAGGCCGTGACGTCAATGATATTGCTGTGAAGCACTTATCTGACGCACACAAACCTACTAGCCGAATAGTGATATTAAACACGTGACATCCCCGTCACCTTACATCTGAGTAGAAGCCCACGGCTTCTGCATACCATCCAAAAAAACCTAAGAGGAGAAAAAAAAATCCAGTAGCTTCGGACCGAGAGCAAGTCGCTGCTCCGTAGCGTCTGGCTTCGCTGTCCAACTGCATGACTGAGTGTTTGCCCATAGATCTCGTCCCTCCACGCCTACAAGGATTAGGAAGGTGAGTGGGAGACCACTCACCTTTGATTATCTCTCCAGTGAGCAGCTCAACCACCTTCCCCAGGGCTTCGGCTGCCATTATCCCTTGCCTCTTTTAAGCACTCACCCACCAGCCAATGGATTACCAAACCAGAAAGCCTTCAGAGAAAGAGCGACCGGTGCCTAGTGCCGGTCGTGTGCGTCCTGAATTTTAACTTTCTAATTTAATAATAAAAAAAACTATAAAATTAAAAATCTTTGAAGGATTTATGATTTTTTTTATCACTTTTTATTTTTGTCGCGTTTGAACAAAGTTTTATAAAAAAATAAATATTCAATGCAAGATGAAAAATATCTTTAAAATGAAGAAATTTAACTTTTAAGAACCTCTGTAATGAAATCATGAATTAAACTTGAGAATTTTCTATTTAATAAATAGTTTATCTAACTTAAAAATATTGTTAGAATAATTATGAAAGCATTCATATTTTAAAATTCTTAATTCTGCTTTTAATAATTAGTAGGAGAGATTAATTTAAGAGATTTTAAAATTTTATTTTCTTCAAAAGTAAATATAAAAGTATTAAGAAGCTAGTTTCAACCAGATTCTAAAAAACCATTTTTATTAAACATAATTGGGTTTTGTTCCAATGTTCCTAATGTTTTAGAGGAAATTTTTTATGCTAATCTTATCTTTTCCAGCAGATGATGAGATAGGTGATTTCTTTCAAAACCAACTTTTCTAATATTTAATTTAATGAGCTAAATTATTATCATTTAGGTGCGGTGATTAGGTACTAAAGCTAGATATGTGTAATGTTTCTGCTCTAGAGGAATTATCGAAAGAAAATTCCATTACTTTACTAATCAGGCTCTTTTGTATTTCTAGAATTATTAACATTATCATTTTTTAAATTCTTACCTAAGTTTCTTTCAGAATTTTTCCCTTCTGCTTTCTTTTCGATTTAATAATTTAAAATAAATAATAAAATTAATTTTTTTAATATATTTTTGGAATTGGAAGATTCTATGGCTCTACAAATTATCAATACTGGGGGGTTTAGATTCCCTTGCTGAAAAATAGCAATCTTAATACAAGATTGCAATTGTAATTAAGATTTTTACCATAATTATCTTCCAAGACTAAATCCAAAAAAAAATCAGTTATGTTAAATATTCCAAATTTTAACATACACGAATAGCATAATACATTTAGCTCATCTTTAATTTTAAATTCTTGAGGTGATAATATAATATGAAGGGAATATAGTTTTATAAAGATGATATTAAAATTAGGGTACTATGACTGGCGAAGCCAGTTCGATAATTATATAAACTGTCAAAATAATTTGATCGTTTACAATTGAATTCAAATTCTCATTCAAATTAATTAAATAAGTAGTATTTCTTTTATAATAATTAATGCTTATTCCATTTTATCAAGGGTCTGCTATTTAGCATCATGCTCTAAAGAAAGTTATACAAGCTACTTTACCAGATCCATTTCTAAAAATAAGCTAGATGGAAATATTTTGGGATACTTTGCTGTTCAAATGTGGTTGAGTCAGGTTAATAATTATTAAGCTAAGAACTTTAGAGATCAGGGCGGCAGTTATATTTATTTATTCGAAAAACTATATATCATACAAATTAATTAAAAGAGGTTGGATATATAAATTCAATCTTACACTGTATAATAAAAAATATAATTTATCATGAAGTATTTCATAATTTTAGCAATGAATTCTCAAAATTTAATTCGCAGGTAAATTCATTACAACAAATATTCGTATAAATTCTAAAGAAAGATACATCAATAATCTTTATAAATACAATTCATAAAATAAATATTGGTTACATAAATAAATAAAGAGCATAATAAGTCACTTATAATTCAAGAATATACTTCTTTAAAAAGTTGACCTAAATATAGATGATAAACATTATCCTTTTAATTTAAAATGGTAAATATTTAATATAAATGAGAACCCTTTTTAAGAAAATTCATATAAATTAATAAATTTATCAAAAATACTATGAAATAATTATAAATTTAGAAAAAAGGAAATGCTTAGATTGGACAGATAAGGGAGGTTGAAATTCGCTCCCCTAAATACGGCGATAAAATATTTTTTAGACATTATTTATATTTATTTTAAATAAATTCATAAATTTATATATATTAAATGATTCATTTAAAAAATAAAAAGTGAATAAACTAATTCCTTTTCTGTCATTTACTTTTAAAATATGTAAATATTATCCGATCGGCCCCGATTTTTCACTACTGGCTATGAAGCCAGCTTTTCCAGTAAGTAGCCACTGTTTTTCGTCTTATGAGAGAAGTATATTCAAAATCATCCATAATTGGCATGTTGCAAGAACTTTCCCTTAAATTTTGGGAATTAATAATGTTAAATTACCTTTTTTGAAATTTGTCTAGCAATAAATTAGCCGATAATGAGCGGTTACAGTAACAAGTTTTAACACAAATGGCAAGAAATTCGTCCTCGTTCGTCCCGGCCTTACAGAAGGAGACTCAAAAGTTTTTAAAAATCGGGGCTGAACAAAAATAATAAACCCCATAACCTATATACTTAGTGAATTAATGAATTGATATTAATGATCATTATTGTAAGAATCAGGGGTGAAGTCAAAATTAAATTCAAATGTAATCAGCAAGGGTCAAAAAGTCTCTTTGAAATCGCTGGATAGTTCTAGACCTCGCTAGCTGAAAATCCGACCCTCTAGCTAATTTTAGAGTGAGATAGATAATTTAGAGTAGAGTTAGCTAAAATTATGACTCGCTAGGTAGAAATACAGTGAGCT
>JAJKFJ010009431.1:0-14626 GCA_027382625.1 Tetmemena sp. SeJ-2015 | reverse complement strand
GAGATAATTTGCAACACTCTCACATTCTTCTACGACATCAACGGTGATAAACTACTTCAGACTGGCTCCTATAATAACCCAAACATGGACCTTCAAAAGATTATTGGATTCGCTCTAATTGGGTAAGGCTCTTAAATGAAATAATTTTGGCATAATTTTAAACTTTCTTCTCATATAAGAAGGCTCTCATTTCTCATTCTGTATTTAGAATCCAAGTTGTAATGCACTTTTGCATAATTTTCTGGTCCTTTTTCTTGGTATGGCAAACTTTCCTCTTCCGTTTTGGACTTTTAGGGAGACTTATGAAACGAGAGTTCCCTGTTTTGCTTCTAATTCCTCTCAATTTCTTATTCTTCTTGATTGAAACAGCGCTCAGAGTCGTAAGTAAATTCATAATCCTCCCCTTCTAACTATGATTTATAGTTGTATTGTGTAGCATTCGATCCTAAAGATAATATAATAACTATCTATAACAGCTGGGTCTACTAAATATTCTTCTGGATTAGGCACTTTTGTAAGTCAAATTAACGCTGCAATAGCAGAGATCAAAAATTATTTATGAGCATAATATCTCACACCTATGTTTAGTATCATTGCTAGTCTTTGCAGCAGGACTTAAGGCAGCCATATACATTGCACATCCCTCCTACTACAAACCCTAGAAATGGCTTATATCATGAAATATGTGTACTATTTTAAATTGGGAAGAGAGAGTATAACTGTAAATAGATAAATCTAGAATTCTCATTCCTATAAATTTTCTATTCTCTTTTTTCTCTCTTGCTTATTGCTCTTAAAAGAATTAAATTTGAATTAATTTGAGGGAAAAATTTAAATCAAGATCTTAAATTTAAAATGCTGCACGAGTTATTGCTTTCTCTTATTTATTGAAATTAAATTATCCACAATAGTTATTAAAATTTAAATTAAATTGGGCACACAGGTTCAATTCTAATTGAGACAGAGGAAACATTCTTAGTTAATCCAAAATTAGACTTCCTTTCTTAGGCAGAGGTAGAAATGATAAATAGAATTGCAGTTCTAGGTTACTTGTTCAAATAAATTTAAGGCTTCCTGAACAAGTATGGTGGTATATCCACCAAGTTAGCCATTCAATTAGCTTATAATGACATGTATCAGAATGAGAAATTTAAAGATTAACACCAACAAAATAATAACAATGAAAACCAAAATAAGCTTTGGTCATATTAATATTTGCTAAATATGTCTTAAAGTGAAGAAGCTGAAGAGGAGGGGGAAGATGAACTTCAAGGTGTATATATAAAAGCATTTTGCTCTGGTACAAATGAGATACTCATCACTTACAAAGAACACCTATTAGCAATAGAGCATGAGTTTTTAAAAGATAGGGCAATAACAATCCCGCAACTTTAACAGAAGCTCGCAATCTATCACCAAATGTTCCCTGCGATTCTTTCATTGATGCAGGAGATCGAGGAGCAGAGTTTAAAGGGAGGATAGTTGCTTGATGCAATCTATTAAAGATGCACTACTGGAAATCCAGTCATTAAGGCTTTGTTTAACAAGATTCTCTTAGGCTGTCATAGAGTCCTTTTCCATTAAATTAATGCTTGGATAGTCCATGGTTAGTTAGTTGATCTTTGTGAGGAGTTCTTTATACATAAGTTAAACAGTTCAGGTGGGCCAGGATCTGGAAAGAGAGAGGATGGAGAAGAATCTAAGTTAAATATAAGTGCTAACTAATCAGTACTCAGCATGACTAGCTTGAATTTAGTGGGGTCAATTCTAACTATGGATCCTGAAAGCTTGGGTACAGATGATGATGCTAGAGATGATGAGTGGAACTCAGTTTATACCTTGAGAATATCTATGTTACCATGTTCCTATTTCCCTCCTTCTTTGGCAGAGAAAATTCTCTTCATTGGTAAAGCAGTAAGAGTTCTCCAATCTAAAAGGACCTAAGTGTCTGATAGAATACCAATTAGTGATTTGGAAGCTTTCTCAGAGGCCATAATGAAGCTTTAAAAGATGCCAGAGTTTAATGTAATTCTAATATCTCGTATCATAGAAGAAATCCGTGAGTGTATCGCAAGTAGATTACTCCATTTGGTCGTTGTTAAAGCGAATCTTTTGGATCACATGAAAGAGATAAAGAACTACTTCCTCATCTCAAAAGGAGAATTCTATTAGACTTTCCTTGAAGAAGCTAGAACTATTATGCAGTTAGCTCCTTAAGCGACAGCTGAGTCTGATTTGAATCTAGGGCCCTACTAGCAAACTATAGTAAAGCTTGGTCTTGAAGATGATATCTATCTGAGAAGGTTCAAATTGAAGCTGAGGTCTTTTCAATTCAACTTCTCCAATTTTTAGACTATGATGCACTTGATATACTCAGGAGATGTCTACGTTGACAGTAAGAAGAATTATGTAATAAAAATTAAATCTCAAAAGACCTCAAGAAAATGTGGCTCTTTATGGCATTGCATGAAGCTTAATTTGGGTTGAATATTTTATTAAAGCAGAGGATAGATATGGGATTTAAAACATCCTTTGCTTTTAAGATAAGAAATTCAGCATAAGGAGAGAGAGGCCCAGGAATGGGTGCAAGTATTATAAGTGGCTCTATTATGGGATCTCCAAGCAAGAATCGAAACTTTATGACGCATGAAAACTCAATAATGGGACCACCAAATAAAATTTGCTTTGTATTTAATCTTCGCAAATAGGCCATCTTAATTCAATCAGTTGCACACATAAGGTAGCTTCGCTGGTGAGGAAAGTCAAATGATGGGGCAGCAATTGCAAGGGTAAGGATAGCAAGGCTTTGGGTCTCTTTGCTTTGTTATTCAAAATGAGAAGGAGGTCATTCCTTGGAAAAGAACAACTCCAATAGCTACTTCAGACCTGAATTCTTATATCAGCATAAAATTCGTTTCAAAGCTAGTAAGTTTTGGAGGATAACTTAATAACAACAGGAATAAATAATTTTATTGCTTTAAGGTTGAGTATGCTCAGACCCTAAGTGCAAATAGGGCATTTTGTTTAAGTTTGGGGCTCTACTGAAAATAGCATTGGAAAGATAACTAACTTTATCTTATATTTTTTAAGATAAGAACAATGATAGATGATGCTGGCCAAGGAGTTTCTTGCAAGAATGAAGTATTACTGGAAGAATACTTATATTCAGACTTTATTTTTGAGAAAGAGAGATCTCTAATGAAATTGACTTTATGGATTCCGACTCTCATTAAATGCAGATAGAGTATATGAATGATGAACTCAAAGTGTATATTGTTGAAGGAAGCATGAACAATTAACAGAGAAATCAAGTCCTTGGTCTTCCTCTCAAGATTATTATAATTTAAATAAGATAAGTGAATATGTGAGACTTGATAATGGTTCTGCCTTTTTAGGTTTCACCTATGAGACTCAAAATTTAGCAAGTGAAGGACTGCTCGAAAGTTGGGCATTTGTTTCAGAAGCTAGATCAAACTAATAGGATCCTTGGAATGGACTCTCTCTTGACTATAGATCTCACTGGCCTCTGCATCTTATGTTCAGCCCTGATGTAATCGAAAAGTACAACACACTCTTCCGTTTCCTCTTACCTATCAAAAGGATATAATTGGAACTGCAACATGTTTGGGCCATTAAAGTGCGATAGATGAGATAGTTCTCTCATCGACCAGAGTTCAGAAGATTAATGCTCCTTAGATAACACATGAGTTTCCTAGTTGACAACTGCTTTTCCTATCTTCAAGTAGATGTCCTAGAATCATAGTGGAGCAAATTAGAAAAGGGAGTAGAAGAGAGCAAGGATTTTGAAGAAGTGAGATTCCTTCACGATAAGTATATTAACTCAATCACTGAGCAGTGTTTCCTGAATGATAACATAATTTTGAAAGTGCTTTAAGATGTGCTTTACATGTGTAGTAAGATGTGCGGATTGCTAAGAAGCTTAGATATTTATAACATCGAGGAGTGTGAATTTGATTTCGAGAAGATATATTACGTGAAATAGAATATACTTAGTTATGTTTGGATAGACAACTGACAATGTTGCTGTAATAACTACGAATCCTAATGACATTGAAAGGTTTCTATAAGAGAGAGTTTTACTAAATTATTATAACTTACTATCCATTAGTCATTTGATGTCTTCTTGAATACACTTTATGGATTATGATTTATTTGATAGGGACTAGATTAATCGGGTATGCGACACAAAGGACCATAATTATCATAAATCTGCCTATCATCAGAGGAATATCAACTGTCTCTCCTATCAGAGTTTCTCTTTCTATGACTATCTAATTAGTCTTTTCGAAAGTAGAGAAGTAACCAGCCATTCCAATCACCAAGTAGAATAAAGCATTTGAGGAGACACTTCGAAAGACTACCTTCTTCACTCTTTGCATTGAGGAATCATTCAACTCATCAAAGATTGGCACGAACTCTGTATGACAAGCAAAAGCAAAAAATGTCACAGCAAAGTTAGGCAGCAAATTCCAATCAATCTTGGCATAGGTCAGTCTCTCATATGTGAAGTTTTACTCAAAATACAATGGCAGCTCAATTACCAGAACTATCAATATGTACAGAAGAGAGAGAATTGACACTATACTCACGTATCTGAAGCCACTCATCTTCTTTAGCATACCCAGAGGAAGGAGCACCCCTAATCCCATTATAACTGTTACTAAAATTGTCATTTCTATGGAATATATGCTATGCTTTTGGAAGCCTATGTTTAATGCCAGGAACTGAATCATTTTAGTGATGATGATTTGATAAGAGATGGCGCTTCCAATTATTCCAAAGACGAGTAACCAGATCACATATTTATCCTTGTCCTTCCCAATCACCTTCCTCACTATATAAGTGTAACTAGGTGCTGAGATTTCTTAGGCTATTCTTCCCAGCATCAGAAGACTGATTATAGCGGCTATTGCACCTATCAAAATCATGGCACCGCCAAGCAAGAACCCAGATTGAGATATCACATAGGGAAGAGAAAGCACTCCAGAGCCTAAAGCAGCAGCACTTAATTGAAATGTGGATCCTCTTAGAGATCCTTTTTCTAAGCGGCTGAATGTTAAAATTAATGAATTATCTTAGTTCTATCCAAGAATGATCTTTGGCTGATGAATGACCTCATAGATTATTATCCTGTGTACTAAGAGGAGTTCTCATTCAAATAAATAATAGGATATAATTCATGTTGAATTTTCTTCTCTGATCTTGATCAAGAAGCGGAGATAAAAGCTAATCCTGTACCGTCTATCTCATGGTTATGCTTAGTTTGTTTTAATCTTAAGAGTTAAAGGGATATATTTTAAAGCATCTTGTATATTTGTAATTTAGTTCTTCCGACTTGGATAGATAAAATTTTATTTTAAAGCAATATTTTATGAAAAAAATAAAAATTATGTTAAACCAAGAAAGAGTTTTAAAAAATTAAATCAAATAAACTGATGAAAAGAAAGCGTTGTCAGATTTTAATTTTGAACTTTTTACTAAACTTATGATAATTTTCATTAATTTAAATTGCTCTGATGTATAAATTAGATAGAAATAGTCTGCATCATCTTAGCAGCATGATATAACTTTATCATTTGTAATTTTGGCTTCAAATTCATTTGAGTAACTTTCTTGGTGACGAGTAGGCTGTTGGTCAATAAGCTGTTCCTATGTTATGATCATTCTGCTTTTCCCCTGAAAAATAATGCTCTCTTCTCTATCTTCTCCCGATGATCTGCTTCCTAAAAAGAATATAAATCTGCTCAACCCATTAAGTCATTTAAAATACTAAAATACTCTAATCCCTTTCAAACTGAATATAAAGCTTACCTTATTCTTATTAGTCAGGAGTTGCTTCGACATTTGGTAGTGCTTCGCTCATTTTATTAAGAGAATATTGGCTTAAATAACCAAAGTAAATCAAAATTTAAAAAAAATAGTAGTATTTATTTAATCTTCAGCACATGTTAATGAATCAATCACAAGCATTTTTGATATTACAAATTAATATTGAGAGTATAGTTCATCTATGTTCATGATTTTATTGTTAAGTTGGGAAATAAAATCATAATAAATTGATATAATCATGTCTTTGCAAGCTAGGACTACAGCAGGTAAATGCTTTCCCTTTAAAATTTTTCCTAGGTCACAATAGAGATGCATCTCCTCTTGCGCATCAGAAGTCTTCTCTCAAGTAGTCAGATTAGAAATACACTCATCGTGCTTCTTAAGCTAATTTATTACACATTTATAGGTATTTTTATAGCTAATGACACTTTCTTTGATGTTCAGATATAGGAGCAAAATAATTAACTCCATAATCATCAAAGGGGCAAGAGTGTGGCTGGAAAGAATTCTGTCTTTACTTAAAATAAGAATGCACATTAACTTTTAAATCAATTTAAATGCTAGCAATGCTACTACTCTAGATTAAGATGCACAGATCACGAACGAAATGAGGAATTCAGTTGCTTTTCAAATTGATGAAAATAGTTTGGCTTGTCCTAATCTAGAGGGGAATCCCCTTTATTAGAAGCTGAGAAATAAATTGAAGCAGTTCCTGATAACTTAAGAAAAGCAAAGAAGGTTTGGTATCTCAGAAGAAATTGAATAGAAATACAAAAAAAATGGAATTGATCATTAATATATACTTCTTAATACGCATACTTTAATATTGATTTCAGTTATAAAATTCAGTTACACATTGGCCTTAGAAAACTGTTGAGGTAGGTGGTTCTAACTAAAGAACCTGCTACCCAACTCAAAAAATTAGGAAAGGTGTATGCTTGGTACCAAGCCAAGCTAGATAATGTAGGTTTGGGTGGCTCAAATAATGAAAAGGAGGAGCAAGAGATCATGCTTAATCCAGGGAAGATAGAAGAGATTGCAAAAAGAAAGGAAGATCGATGTATAACAAAGAGAAACTAACTTCTTAACGAGTCATTCAATAATGTCAAGCTTAAGAAAATGTTTGACAATGAGGAAAGGACTGAGCACAGGGACATTGCTCCGGCCAAATACCGTCTTACTGATTATAAAAGGAAGAGTCTAGGCAAGATCTTTAGCTAAAAGAGCAATGATAAGCTGTCCATGAGTGCATTTGGTGCGTAAGGGGCTGCAACAGATACTACCTCTAACTTTGATAATGCGGAGGTGACCACTCAGGCTAATTCTAACTTTGAGGAGGTAGAAAGATCAACTCAGTCTCATCCCTTTAAAATATTCTATACAACTGGAGAGCCAGTCATTTTCAAGACTTAAAACAGATTCGAAGGAAGATCTAATTTCAATAACTACTATCCCACAACAGAGCTAAATGAGCAAAGACTAGAGAAGTTTTGGTTTTATAATGCTAACAAGCAAATTTATTAACTTTAGTTAAGAGATGATAATTTTAAATATAGGATAAAAGACTCAATGAAGAAATAAAACAGTAAGTGAAGGAGTGGAGTGTAGCTAAGTCAAAAATAGAAGAGGAAATTTAGAGGAAGAAAGAGCATAAGGTGGATGGCTCTAACTTCGTAGCTAGAGCTTTTATAAGAAGAAGTTGGAAGACTAAAAATTTTAACCCTGATGAAAACCCACTCATTCTTGATTCATCCTCTGATGAAGAAGAATTGCGTCCTACCTCTTAAATTAATAAGTCTCTCAATGATTAATCATTGGAAATTTTTGATATTATTCTACTTTATGATAGTAAAGTAGAGGCCACTTCAATTTAGGATTCCCCTGAACCCAGAGGTAAACATATGCAGGTGACTGAGTATGGTGACAACTTTAACATAAAAGAGGAGCTGATTGAAGATGAAGACCTAAGGGGAGACTTGAGAGATTCTCACAACATGTAATCTTTGGATAACACTAGGTTCATGTAGAGTTCCATGCAGAATACTCTCTACAATAGATATAGAGGAGCGAAAAGCAATGACAGACACAAGACTAAGTTTCATGATCTAGTATAGGATTAATTGTTATGCCACTCAATCAGTTAGAATAAGAATTTAAGATTAAGTTCAGTATGGGATCAGGCCATCAACAGCTGTGCAGATTTAATAAATGAGGACGATCTAGGCATTCAATAAGTCCCTTCCTAAAAATAAGCAAAACTAGTCACTGCCTCTCATCTAGGCAAGCAATATAGGCACAATTCGCCATCTAAAGAAAGATCTCAAGAAGGAAACAACAGAAATAATTGAAAATTACTATCCGATAGGAGTAATTGACGACTACCTGGATCCTAATCAGAGCAATTAAAACAAGTACTCTATGGAAATAAAGACCAGAAATATGACTTAAGATTCAGCTAAGCGAAGGATTGACACTCTTTATAAATTTGATTAGTTAATTACTCTTCGCAGATATAAAGGAGCTTTAATTCAAGCGAACAAAGTGGTAGCGGATGAGTCCCATATTGACAACTGTTTCGTCACTTCGAGCAACGGAAATGACATCTACTCCTTGTCTCTTTACAACAAAGCATCCATGTTCACAAGGCCAACAACATCCTCTTAATAGAACTAATTCTTAGCATCTTTGGAGAAATTAACCACCATGCCAGGCTCGGCACCTTAAAATGAAGAGTAAAATCCAATGACTCCCAGTAAGCAGATACCACAGTTCTAAGTCCCTAAAGATCTCGGCACTTTGTAAAGAGGTGCAATTGATGGTTACAGGATTTAGTAGATGAAAGAAGTGGAGGCAATCAAAGATAGACTAGCTAAGGATGGATGCACTTCGGATGCGAAGATAATTGAGAGAGCAGTAGTGCTTCCAGAAAATATAGACAAAGTCCCAGGAGAGAGAGCTTACCCTACTCCAGAGGTAGGACTCATGCTCAATCCTTTCCCAAAGGTCGTTAAAGCCAAAAAGAAGAAGAAGGGAAAGAAATGAGTAAATTCACTTATAAGGAATATTTTATACCAACCCTATGGTTTTTATTGTTTGAATCCTATTTAGCTTAATTCCGTATAAATTTAAGATAGCCAGATTCCTGCTTAAAAAAAACAATCTTGTCAAGTAAACTGAATGTGAATTTGAAAAAGAATTGATTTTATAGAAATATCTGTATTAAATAAAATGGAAATAACTAATTTGCAATTGAGTGCAAACTTTCGCCCAGAACTACGTTAGTCATGCTTGTAAATTCACTTGCCTCGGGATGTGCTGGTTCAAATCCTGAAGCTGCTAGAACTGAAAGACATCTTGCTGAAAATAATGCTACTCAATAAAGACACTAAACAATTAGTACTGAGGCAAAACTACGTGCTGTTCAAGCATTTTCTAAACTATATGAATATGGGAGATAAGTTAAAGAGGTCGCATCTATTATAAAAATTTTAATGATCATAATTATTTTATGAATATATTTTTAGAGGTCGAGTATTCCAGCTTACATAAATGTGCTTCAACTTATTAGGGAAAATTTGGAAGTAAAATAAAGCTCAAAGCAAGGGAAGGATTTGGAGCCGTTTTGTTTTTATACTGATGGAGGCACTTTCAATCTCGATTTCAATTACTTCATCTAGAATATATTCATTCTTTACGCATCTGTGTATTAGATTTCTATATTTATTTTAAAGTAAGATGTGTTTATAATATATTCAAGCAGACGAAGATATGCTACTCCACAAAGGTTCCTGGAAATGCTCATGTGCAGGCATACTTCGGGCAGGCAATAAATGAGCAGGAGACCCAGAAAATACAGCCAAAGTAATTTGTCACCAAGAACACGTCCTAATTAGAAATTAAGATTCCCTACAGCTAATATGTAATCAAAGACAAGCCAGTCGAAGAAACTTATAAGATAATCACCAGTTTGTCTATATAATAAATGAAACATTACTTTTTGTCTATCCACAATATGGGATGGGGGTACACTTGCTTTGTGTCGGCCTACATGTTGTTCTTTTCTGATAGGGAAGTCAAAGTGGCGAAGAGTGAGGTTTTAAAACGCTTCCAAAATATATAAACCAAAGAGCAGTTTCTGCAACTAAATCTTCCATAAGTGAAGCAAACTAAATGTTCTGATGGGACCGAGAATATAGTTTATGAAATAGACGTATCAAATAAAACATTACTTAAGTAGACGCTAGGAATTTAAAAGCTAGATAAAAAAGAAAATGTAATAAAGATTATGAGTTCATATTAGATTGCTTGCCGGTATTATTTGTAGTATCTACGCCAAGTCAATTATTATACCAAGCTTCCTTAAAATAAAAGATAGCAGCCAAGTTTCTAGTTCTAAAAGTGAATATATTTACTAATGATCCTTTTTGGAATTAAGTTCTCAAGCTTTTAGATAGCAAGAAGAACA
Source organism: Tetmemena sp. SeJ-2015 (assembly GCA_027382625.1). Taxonomy (NCBI): domain Eukaryota; phylum Ciliophora; class Spirotrichea; order Sporadotrichida; family Oxytrichidae; genus Tetmemena; species Tetmemena sp. SeJ-2015. The sequence continues at coordinate 4,311 of JAJKFJ010009431.1, read as the reverse complement.
ATTTAAAAATTGGGGTAAATTCAGTATTCGTGTATATTTTTGTATTATTGAATGGGTCAGATAATAATATAGACATGTACAACCTAACGCTAATGGGATACCCCCTGCACATCCCTAAGCCTAGTATGCCCTCCAAGTCCTAAAGTTCATGGTGAGCATTCATTCACCAACTTCTCCACTCTATACGTATTTCTTCAATATATAATGCTATAATAATTTAAAATAACAATTACATTTTTGAATTGCTTGGTGAGGAGCGCAGTAGTTAAAATAGCAGGATCGTAATTTAAATTTAAGTTTGCAACTGCACTCTCCCATAGTATTTGCATCCTCATTCCTTGTTTAAATTAGATTATAATAATTCATATTTCAAAGTCTAACACTTACTTAAATTTACAAGAGAAAATGAAACCTGCCAAAAACTAAGATATTATTAGCACATATATTAGTATAAGAAGGAGGAGAGGGTTTGAATGCTTAAGAGGAGTACATAGATCTCCAAAGAAAGTTCAAGAATGTAGAGAACGACCGAAAGACTTACAATGATGAGACACAGGCGCAACTTAAGAAACAGAAGTCCATGATTGAGAAACTGCAAAAGGAAAATTAGCAGTTAAGTGAGGAACTCCACTCCACTAACAACCATCTCTCCAAAAATAAAACCCTCATATATTCACTTAAATAAGGCTGGGTAGCAATCTCAAAAGATTTTGGTAGACGCCGCTGAAGAAATCAAACGCATTAAGGAACAAATTGAAGAGGAGAAGAGGGCACAAGATGAAATGGATGAGGACATAACTACACTACAGTAGGAAATAATAGACTAAAAACGCAAGCAAAAAGGTGTCAATGGCACTCAAGAGCGTCATTCATAGCTAGGCAAGCAGATCAAAATCCTTGAAAATAGACTAGACAAAGCAAATCAGAAGTTTAATGAGGCCATAGCTCATAACAAGCAGTTGAGAGAATCAATAGACAGTCTCAGAAGGGAGAGAGTCATATTTGATAACATATACAGAAAACTGGAGAAGGAACTTCATAACAAGCGCAAGGATATGGCCAATATTATAAAATTTCTTGTATCTATTGAATTCAAAATTATTGAAATCGCAAATAGCGCCTATGAGGAGAGAGATAGAGCATAAGAGAAACTAGCTATGTTGATTCAATAAGCTGAGAGGGAGAAATCAGAGTTTGAAAAAGAAATGTAGCAGGTGAGCAACCTTATAGAGAAAGATAAACAAATGAGAGACTTGATGAAACTCAAAGAGACAGAAAAGTCAGAGCTAGAGCGCATTACTCTCAATAATATAGCTTGCTTAAACTGATAAATGAAATCTGAAATAAGTCAGAGGCTGCGATGGGTGCAAGCAATGCATTTGATGATAAGCGTAAGAATAAGCAAATGTGGAGCACTTAAAAGGAGAAGATTCAAACCACTGTGACTCTAGAGAAGGCTGAGTCTTATGAAGAAGCATTTGCAAAAATTGAGGCAGCAACTGGTATTCATGATATCGATGTCTTGGTAAAGAATTTCATTCAAGCTGAGGAGAAAAACTTTGCTCTTTTCAAGTTTGTGAACGAACTTAGCAATGAAATTGAAAACTTGGAGGCCCAAATTAATGAAATGCAAGTAGAGGTAGATAGAAACAGAGGAGCAGGGTCATCAACTGATTATCAAAGAAAGAGAGCTCTCAAAGATCTTGAGGAGAAATTATCAAAGACTGAAATGAAGGCTGAGCAATTGGGACTTGAGTTTGGTTAAGCTCAAACTAAGGTGAACTCTATTAAATCTTCGATAGAAAACATCTTCAACGTGATATAATGCGACCAAAAGGCACACCAAGAATTACTTGGAAGCCAAGGTGTGACTGAGTCAAACATGATGACTTATATGGGAATCATAGAGCAAAGAATTAACGAGATTCTATAGTGCTATGCCTATATCCAGTAATAGAAGCAATATGATGATAGAGAGGGTGATCCTAATAATGACGTCTTTAACTTTGGAGGAGTAGGACCAAATGTGGCTCCCACTCATGGTCCTTTAAGAATAGAGCCGCCCTCATTCGGAGAGGATCTCTCAGAGGACGATCTTAGTGATGAGGCTAGCGAGAAACCACTTGGTATAGAAGAGTTTAAATAGAGGGTTGAGAATAGCAAGAGAAACGAAAATAAGAAAAAGAAAGGCAAGACTGCGCTCAAAAAATGATTTAACTTTGATAACTATAATGAAATTAGGATATGTAGAACTACTGATACTTAATTTTATCTTAGATAACTCTCATTCGATAACTTTACTTATAAATAATGGTCTTATTATTCATTCGAAGTCATCAAACCTATCGAACTGATATCTCTTTGATTCTTTTTCCATCAAAAGATCATACTCTGCTTTCACTTTGAGATATTCATCCTTATCTTCTTAGCTCTGTTAACTCTTCATGCTTAACTTAGCCATCTCCATCTCAACACTATAATTTGTTTCTAAAAATATATACTTACATTTCAGCTTCAATATTTTGAATATCTCCTTAAGTGTCAATCACGAGGCTTTATAAGTATGAGTTTTCTTAATTCTTTTTGGCAATTTTAGCATCGATTTCTTCCATCTATCGATGAAGCCCAGATTCTTGCTCATTATTCTATCTCATTTGCTGTTATTTAAACTATAATTCCTCTTTCAGAGAAAGATCTATAAACATATAATTTTTCAGGATTTGGAGTTAGTTTATAGCCTCTTTTAGAGCTAATTATTCTGAATCCAAAATCTTATTGAGTTCAGCTTCCTCGTGTGTGTGCTATTTGATTTACTTGTTTTATTATTCAGTTTCCTGCTCCAAGTCATCTTACTGGCCGCGTATCTTCATATCGAGGAACATAATTTCTTAGGTGAGTTTTTGATTATAGTTTTCGATGTCCTCTTGCTTTATATTTAATCCTAAAATATGTTTCAACACACTTGCTTTTGTTTGAAGAGATATTCAAGCTGCTACTTTTTCTGTTCAAGTATTTAGTCGGGTGTTGTGTTCTATCTCTCCAATGTTATCTATAATATATAGATATGGATCTTTTTATTGGCATGAAATCTGTTGCTTCTAGTAACCCATGAGTACTACAATTTCAAGTATAGCAACTGAGGTTTAAGAGTTGGCTGTGAATAGCGGCAGACTCAGAAGTAGCTTGACTTTTTACTTAGTGTCTCTCATATACCTCTCTTCCTCTAATTGAGGAGCGTACTGAGCCACGTCTAAGTTAGCTTGGCCCAGATTCATACCGAGGATGTCTACCACTCCCAGCAGAGACTGTAATTTAATTAGCTTTGACAATGTTTCTTACAGGCTTAGACTCGTATAGCTGCTTTTTGTCGTCGTGGAATATGCAGGTCTGAATCTGAAATCTTTCATTGATGTCTATCTCTGTGTGTTGGTCAGCTTCTGGAAAATTCACCTTAAACTCCTTCGTCGATACTTTCTTAGCGCCTTTAATAGAGTTAAAACACATTTCACAAGCCAAATTAAGCAGGATTTAAAGAGTGAGAAGACTGCGCTTACCTCTTGTCCAATCTATTTTGAGAGTCGTCGGTCTTGACAGTTTTATTTTCAAGGATTTGATCAGCAAGTCCATAATGATGTGCTTATCTTTTTCAAAAATAGAACATTTAACTCATGAGAGAGTTGTTATAAGGTGGTAAGATAATTGATTTGATAAATCACCTGCAAGAGGTTTCTAGAAAGGAAACTAAAAATTTTAGTTTGAAGAGAGAGCCAAGAAACCAAGGACTTATTTTTGCTTAACTTGATTAGTCTATTTTAAGCTGAATCATATGGAATAAAGGATTTCCATTTTGCATAGTAGTAGTAGGCTCTTATTCTTATATAAACTTCATACTATTTTTAAAAAATGTGCTCTGAGTCTTAATTTTATTGTGGATTTAAAATGAACTTAGATTTAGAGTTTATAGTCTCAGCGGAAATTAAGATTTTTAATCCGAGTTTAAATTGGAGTTTTTTAATAAATCAATTTGATAGTAGATTATTAAATTTCTAAACTTTGTGGTTATGAAGAATAAATTTACTTCTAGTATGATTAATAGATTTTATGTTTGATTTAAATGATTGCAGTATCTTGTTCTTTAGTTTGTTATGAATTATAAATGGAATAGAATTCCCAGCCTTCTATGGTGGAAGGACTTTCAGTGATTATATACTTGAGAGTTTAAATTACTTAACTCGTGAGTTGAGCGAATGAATCCTTTCTTATCCATTTGCCACAGGTTTTGATTATTACTTTTCTAAGTGGGAAAATTAT
>JAJKFJ010009425.1:0-14627 GCA_027382625.1 Tetmemena sp. SeJ-2015 | reverse complement strand
TTTTATAAGATGCTTGTAAGCATAAGTATAAGCGATTTGTTATTTCATATCTATACCTTCATAATGAAGCCACCTATTAAATTTATATAATAAACATTTACACTTAGACATTTATATTCTCTATTGCAACAAAAACATATTTCTGAATTGTCTGTAACTGAGATTAAGAGTCTCTAACTTGTTCAAAACTAAAGAGAGAGTTTACGATATAATTGAATCTACTTACTTTACAAGTCTTGGCAAAACATAAAAGGTAAAGACAATCATTATAAATGATCAGGTTTAAGTTTGGCTTAAGACTGAAAAGTGTAAATGAACTCCTCTTGCAGCTTGTTGTTGACACACTCAAAAGTTGAAAATTTAGAGAGATGGTAAAGTGCCAAAAGCAAAACTGAGGATCAGCATAATGATTATTTATACTCAACTAATTGTCCTCAAATTAAATGCCTTCCAGCTCAGTCATAAACTAACTTATACACAAACATATAAACACAAGCAATAGCCTTTACAAGATCATCATTTAGAAAGTAGTTCTTTATCTCAAGTACGTTATCAAATTCTTTGTAGAAAGCCATCAAATTTATAGGCTGGGCTTTCAATTCAGAGCAGTAAAATTATAGAAAAAGATGATCTATAATCAATATGTAGCTTGTAAATGTAGTTACTCTTAAGCTAATATCGTTGATCTAGCAATAGCATCTTCAAGGCATTTGCCTTTTAATACAAACAAGGGAATTCCTTCGACATTTGAAAATTTAAGATCCTTCAAATTCTCAAGCTCCTATTTCACCTTTAAACAAAATAATAAATGTCTTTTGTAGAGTATTGCTAGAATGATGAATATCTTTGTCCCCATCGATGGATCCTCTAAGATCCTAATCGGAATCGCTTTCTAGCCCCTTCCCTGTAATTATATCAAAAGCATCCTCAGACTAAAGACTTGCTCGAGGAGCATCTATCTCTGGTCGATACTCTCTCCAATTGTCATTCTCATCATATTAAAAAATTATCAAATTTAATAAGCACTGTTCATTAGAGAGTCTACAAGTGGTACATACTAAAGATTATTAAAAGCAAATAATTTTTTTCAAATTTGGTCGACAAATTTTCAGCTTTTTGTTAAGCATTTTACTATCATTAATTGATTGTGTTATATATCTTAAACTTAGGGAGAGGGACAGGTCTTAGCTCTAAAATTAAGAATTTATTGACTAAATTTATGCAAATACTTGAGTTCTGGGAGTTCCTTCCATTGTAAAGATTTGCAACTTCGGTGTACTTTTGCCTCTCTTAAGAGGGGCCTTTTTTGCCGGCAGATGGATTACCTATTTAAGTTTTTTTTTAATTTAATCTTACTCTAGCTAGATTCGGATTTGGAGACCAATCATTGGCTCTAAATTGACATTCTCTAGAGATCTTTCTCAACCTCTCCTTTTAAAGTTCCTGGTATCTTAGCTGCTATGCGTCTCTAGGGTTGGTACTTTTAGCTGCCTTTCTAATCTTTCTCTTCTGGGAAATATTTATTATAGTGATGAATGGTTAGATTCGGGTCCAATAATGAACTCATCTTCATCATCTTCCATATATAAAATTTATTAGATAGATGAAGATGATCTCTTCTTCGCTTGGCATTTTATTTCTTGGGTACGTTCAAAGAGCTATGAGTGGCCTGGCCATTAAATGATTGCTCAAGACCTCTAATATAACTCATAATTAAAAAAAATTATTCTCCTCTTTTACGAGCCTGATTAGCCATAAACTCACCATCACTCTCTAATGATAAAGGCTACTCACTCTATTTCACCATCTGAAATTTTTAATCCAGTACCTTTAGCTTTAGATCCTGTTCCCTTGGCAAGTGATCCACTTCTAGTTCCTGATTTGTTTAGACCTTAGTTTGCGCGAGATCCTTTAGCTGCGTTTTGTCCCTTTGAGCCTCTCTTTGCGCCGCTACCTCCTAAGAATGAGTTTGATTGACCAAAGTTCTAATTATCTCCCATATCAAATCTATCATCTAACTCTTCATCGTCATTCTCAGCGGTGCCACCTCTCTTTCTATTACTCAAGGGTGGTTTAGAGCCGCTGTTTCCTTAATTGCCTCACCTCACAATAAAATCAGATATACTCATCTGATCTTACTATATCGTCTTGATTAAACTCATCTACTTTTCTCTCAGCAGAGTCTCTTCTTCCTCCTTTCTTCTGAGTAAAATCTTATAACAAAATATGCACTAATTTTAGAGTGCTTTGCTTAGCTCCTTTCTTTCCTGTTTTATACTGAACAGACTGAGCTTCCAAGTCTTCCATATCATCTTGTCTATTTTTCCTGCCGATAGATCCTCCTGTGTTGCGCATATTCTGGCTTGCATCTCCGTTACTTGCTCTCTTTTGATGAGAAGAATTAGACCATTAGCATTTTAAGTACTCGACTGCCATCCCATTTTTTGACCAAGTCCAACGCTTTGAGAGCCTGCCTTGTTCTGAGTTCCTTTGCTTTAATTGGCACCCAGTCCTGAAGGATTTTTAGAAGCACCCATTTGGTTTCCTTTGGCGGGTTAACTATTCACAGCACCTCTCTGCTTGAACATTTAATCGTTGCTTTGGAAATGAGGAATATCCTAATTGTTTCCCTCATCGCTCTCTGAATGATCCATTTCGTCATTCATGCCTCCTCTGCCTCTCACATCAGGACTGGAGCTGTTGTGGTAATCTCCAAAGTTATTTCTTCTCTAGAACATAGCACCTCTATCGTCCACAGCTTCAAATAGATCAAGAGAAATTCCATCACTTGCTCTCATTCCTAAAGAAGTTTAAGCGGCACCCTTCTTCTTTCCTTTGGCTCCCTTCTTTCCCTTGGTTCCTTTGCCACCTGCAGCTTACAAAGAGAATCCTTACCTCTGCTTCTGCTTGCACTGTAAGCACTCTTTGATCTAAAATAGGAATTGATCTTTGCTCTCAATTTGTCCATTTCTTCCAGTCAACTATCCACCGTTTTGCATGAACTTCTATTAAGTGTCAGTCATCTTCTTCATTCCAGTGAGAGGATACTGCTTCTTGTTTGTTGTATGCTTTCAAATAGATATAGTTCTCTCATACCATTTCCCCAATTCTGTCTTTTAATAACTTAAACTTCTCTTTCATTTTGCCTTTCTGAGCCAGCTGCTTTCATCAATAAGTACTCATTTATTTTCGTCATTCTTTTGCTTCTTCTTCTTTTTGCGATAGTTCAAAAATAGAAAGTCAAAAACTTCAGTAATATAAGAGGATATTTGAAAATATCAGAAAAAATGTTGCAATAAATTAATAAACCTAAAATCCATACTTCATTCTTTACTATTCACTATCCTACTCCTTTGAACTGATTGTTTCTCCAATTTGAGTGAATACTTTGGTTAAGCATACTATCCTCACCTTCCGTCTTGACAAGAGCTCTTTGATTCTGTGATGACACTTCACTATTCTCTATTCTGGTATGATTTATCTAATGTGGTTCTATTATTATTGAAATCACCCTCCTCTTTTTCTTCCTCTTCATAGTCGTCCTCAATGTAATTTTTTGAGAAGTCTACATTAGTAGTATTCTAACTTTTCTAATCCTACGCTGTATATAAACTCTTTGCCTAGAGATGGTTCTTTGGCTCTCCCTCTATTTCCTCAAATCTTAGTTCCATATAAACTTAAAATCAGTATTGGTTTTAACTTATAATGACTTCCCTTACATTTTAAGTTTGGTTGTAAACCTTTAATTTAAAATTCGATTTAGATATAACAAATATATTCATGAAATAAGATTACTTGAAAGTCTTTTTCTTGAGATACTAAATCATTTCAGCCTTAACTATGGAGGATATCATATTTCGCATTATCTATTCTTATTAAACTGAGAGCAGAGTCACTTAAGTTTATTAACATCATGAAGTCATAGTCCTTTAATTCTTGATTCATTTTTGCAAAAAGCAACTCACTCATTCGTTTTAACCCTAGATATATATTCTAGCGGCAATAGTGTCCTTTTGGCTGAATGATTATTACTGAATTCGAAGTTAGCGATCAACTTTGCCAAGACTTTGTTCTCTCTACATAGAACAGATCGAAAAAAAACTTGATTGTCTCCTCTCTTTAAGCATGCCGAGAAGTCTAGTAGCACAAAACAAATTAAAGAAATTCTTCTACTCTTCATTAAGTGGGCAAGAAGTTTGAACCTCCATACAGATTGGGCATTCGAGATCAGCTAATTTTTGCATTTCTCTCTTTATAAAAATTAATTATAATCCTAAATAAACTGAGGTTATGAAATGAAATTTAGGCCTTTCAATATCTTAATTATTTTCTTACCTCTAATGATTTCATGGCTTGAAAGTAGATTATGAGTTCAAACTTCTGCGAAAGAGCGATACCCTATGCTACTATCTTGCGGGCATACAATGTGCAGGAGATGCCTTCTCAGTCATTTATTTATTGAGACAAAATAAGCAATGTCCAACATGCAGAGACGACGTCCTCATCTCAAACGACATCTCCACATACAGAGAGAAATAAATAAACACACTAACTTCGAAAAGAGAGATATAAAAACTGACGACAACACGGTCACCATTGCCTGCTGCCCTCCTGATTTATAAATACTCATTATGGGTTAGGATTTAATGAAAAAGAGAATGTTGAAAGAATGGAAATTAACTGAATGCAAAACAGTGACAGTTGAATTAGCTGGCTTCAAATCTCAGTAGAATAGTGAATAAATTTAAGTTAACGTTTAAATATTAAATTAATTTAAATTAGAAATAACAACTACTCAAAAAGATCTCTAAAGCCACCCAACCTATATTAGACATTCAAAATTAATAAGATTTGAACTTGGAAGTGTTCAAGTTCCACTTCTTGACCTAGCTGGAAATTGGAAGCAGATATGAAAATGCTAAGTTGACAAGTCAGAAGAGCAGCTTCTTAGATGAGCGAGTCATCAATCTAACATTCAGCCAATTTTAATTATGCTCAGGAGTGTATAGGATCAACAAATTTATCAAAGTTATTTGATACAAGGCTAGAAAGGATCTGCATGATAAAATCTATAGAGAGAGTGAGTCTGAATTCCGCATATTCATCGTGGTGGGTGTTAACACTGTTTAAATCCCTGATAAAGTCAAGCTCGAATTAAGAGCAGCATCTGAATAAAATGTATGATGGTTCAGTACAGAGTACCATTAGTGAGAGACCCTGCTATTTATTATCATAGATTAATGATAATGCGCCCATTAACTTTTTCGATAAAGATATCAGGTTCATGGAGAGAGACTTCAACTATTTCTTAGGGCAAGCAGACAAGGAGAGTGATTTTGCAGTGAGGCGATACAAGAATAACAATAGGTGCTTCTTCATTCTTTACATGGGCTCAAACAAAAAGATGGCTGAAATGATTCACATATATTTTATTGCAATGGCAATGTTTATCAATATAAACAGAGAATAAGTAAAATAAATTAGTTTCTACTTTTATTCTCATCTATAAGTTGTTCTATAACTAGCTATCTTCTTCGAAAGTTTTCTCAGTGGTCCACCCCTCGCACTTTGAGAAAGCAGTTTCAGTTACTGTTTATTTTCTTGATCTTTTGCAAGCATCTCTGCGTTTATTTGCATCAGAGTATTAAATCTTATATAAAAATTGCTCGTTTGAAGTAGTGTTGCGCCTTCTAATTACATCTCTCAGCTTTGCATCACCATTGGATCTAGATTACAGACCTGATCTTTCAAAAGCCCTTCCACCAGGTTTATCTGAGGCATTTGGATATGTCGGACTGCTTAGGTCCTAAATTCCTTGTGGAGTTAAGATATGCGAGTTCATTTCACTAGCATCCTCTTTATTCTAGTTTGAAGATGAGTAGTCGTGACTCTGCAGTTGATTCTTATCTTGAGCAGTGGGAGGTGGCTGCAAATAAGTGAATAGCTTTGGCAAATTGAATCCTTTAAAATAAAAATTCAATTACAGATCAATTCTATGAAATTTAATGGAATAGATTATGAGATAGCTGTCCACGGCCCATAGTTCTTCTGCTGCTTAATTATTTGAAGATTAAAGATCTTCCACTGACAGAATCGCCTTCTGAAAAATCTCCTTCTTTGACTTCTTGCAAATCATTTTCAGAGTAGTACTGAGGAGGGGCCTGTCTTCGCTTTACTCTGTTTATGCCTCTTCCCTCTGAGAAAAGTTAAATATATTATTCTTAGAGTCTCTTACATTATAGATCCTCTCTGCCGAAGCCCATTTCATCCTCAAGGTTTTACCTTCCTGTTATAGGCATTATAATCAAAAGCCTCTCTTTCCTATTGGGCAAGGAGTAGCTCCATTTGAGCGAGGCGTTCTCTCTCCTCAGGAGTTAAGAGACCCTCTTGTTGCTTCATGAGCAAGTCTTCCCTCTCGTCATCAAGGGCTCTCTGTGATTCTCTCCTTGAGTTGTTTAGATCGTTGAAGTCCTCCTAGTTCTAACCTCTGTACCAATTATTATAGTTCTATGACTAATATCACGCATTTTCTCACTTCATCACTTTATAGATGCAAGCATTATTACTTGTCTCTGGTGAGGGTTGTTCATAACCTCTACTGGCAAAAGGAACGCATGATGTTTTAGTGTTTAGAAGTTATCTTAGTCTGTTATTCTAGAGTGGAGGATATCCTCATCGTCCTCCCCTTGCATGTTCTCATCGAACTCATCGTTCAGTTACTACTGCTTCTCAAACGGATTCTCGATTGGGTCTAGTCCAAGCTTCTTCTCTAGTTCCCTTAGTCTTCTTAACTCCTCTTCAGTGATGGTGCCGTCCAGAAGCTTTCTCCTCAAACGTTCAAGTTCATCAAGTTCTTCCTAAACAATACCACCACTCTATGGATGGATTGATAAGTCATTTTACCTCAATTGGGAATAAGGAGTTTACCTCTCTTTGTTTTTGAAGTAGTCTTGGAGTTGGCCAAGTCTAGCTTTCTCAGCATCTGTGAGGAGTCCGAGCTTTTACTTAAGCAGGAGTTCTTCAAGCTCAAGGCGCCTCAACTCTTCCTCAATCTCCTTAATTCTCAAACAAGCATCATCAATAGTTAATTCTATTTGTCAAATTTCATCTCTATATTGAAGCAAAGAGGAGGCTTCTTTCTGTTAAGTCTGTCGAGTTCGATGTTAAGACAGGACTTCTTTAAACCTAGGAGCTCAAACTTCTCCTCATTAGACAGATTGTCCCAGCCTTTCTCATTCAGTTCTTTTATTCTCTTCATCATCTTCTCTAGTTGTTCTTGCTACCAAAATACATAAGGGAAAATAGTGGTCTCTGTAGTTCTTCCTCTGAAAGTCCAAAGAGTTTCATCTTGAGCTTAAGTTCCTCCAACTCCAGTCGCTTTAACTCATCTTCAAGTTCCTGCATGCGTTGGATGTTCTTATCAGTTCTTGCTTTTAAGATATATCTAGCTAGAGATACAAATGCTTAGACTTTAGCATGTAGGTGGCACTTCTCTTTCTGGTAGAGAATGAGAGTAAGCTTCTCTTCGTCTGAAAGGTTATTAATTCCCTTCTTGAGCATATTCTATATCAGCTCCTCAAGTTCTTTCAGTCTCTCGTTCTCTAGTTGCTCCAATAAGGCAAGTTCTTCTGCTGTCAATTCCTCGCCATTTGCAAGTCTCCTTCTTAAATCCTCTAGAATATTCTCCTAATAATTCTTCTGGCGTGTTCATCGTCTTCAACTTGATTATCCTCTAATTCCATTTAGGCTCTTAATATCGGGAAGGCAGGAGCGCACTAGGCAGCATCGATGGTTTCTCCAGGTTCCCTTATGGGATTACCAAACTTTTCGTATTTCAAACAATAGAATGCTTTCTCCGGAGGGTAGAGTTAATTGGAGCACTCATCGTTGATAGCATCAATAAGTTGGTGCTCGAAGTCTTCGCAAACTGTAAGTCCATCGTCCTTCACTTCATTCTGGTCTTCGCCCTCTTCCTTATCCTACTTCATCTCCTTTAGTAGCTTCTCATAGTCGTAGTTTGGATGCTCAATATCTTAGATCATGTTTTCACTTTCTCAGGACTCCTCGCTTGTCCTTACGGAAGTTCTTCAGGACTTTGTCTGCTCTCTCTTTAAGAATGAGAATTAGGTTTAGGGTTAATCTTCCTGAGTAGGAGGAGGTTGTAGTCGACGAGTTCGTTGTTGAGTTGCTTCTACTCCATGAGTTTGTTGAGCTTTTCCTCTTCCTTTTCGCGAATGGCCTTCTGCAGGTTGGAAATGAGGGGGACTGAGGTGTTGTATTAGCTCATAGTCTGGGTCTTCTCAAAGTTCTTCTAGTCGTCTTCGATTTTAGGTCTAGCGAAATCTCCAATGAGTGAGTATGGGTGTCTGTCTGCATCGTCGTCATGCTTGTGGATGATCTCTCTGGCGTACTGATCCTCTTCGTCGTCATTGAAATCTTTGGGAGGTTTCAAGCCAGAGGTGTCGTGTCTCTCTGCGTTCTGAGTTAGGTGCTAGTAGTTCTCCATCATCATGTCTTGAGACCTGTCGCCTTGCTTTTCCATAAGGGCAGCGAGTGGGTTTGTGGCAAACAGATTGGTCCCCTTCATGCCTGAGTCAGTAGACCCGAATCTGTTGGTTGGCAAATCGTTTCTTCTCTTTATTTGCTCCTCAAATGATTCAAAATTATTGGAACTTATTATAAGAATCATCGAATTTTCCTTATTTCATGATAATGGAGATGCGATTGTCGAACATGTCCTTAATAGCTTTGGAGTAAGCTTGTTTGATGTCAGCTGGCTTCTTGTAATCAACTTTACGGTAGCCTCGCTTGAAGGCTTTGCAGTAGCGGAAGAGAGCCCAGATTAGCAAAATTATAGGACGGGCGATGATAATGTCGCCAAGGAAGCCCCCTATAAACATGTAGAACACATACTGCGCTAGAATAGAGGAGAATGAGTAGTTTAGGTAGCAGCAAACATAGCATAGTAAGATGATGAATTTAATCAATTTAAAACACCAGAGGCGCAAGCTATGATGATGAAAAGCACTACGAAAGTCATAACGTTGGATTGATTTTCACCCTTTAAGGCCTCATTTTCTAGCAAGTCCAAGTCACCAATAGCATATTTGTCTTCTATGTAGATGTACTTAGCATCCTCATTTGCTTCATCAGCTCCGTCAATCTTGACCTACATAGGGAAGATGTCCTTTATCGCTCGCTTTCTTCGCTTCACAAATATATATTAGCATTTACTCTACTTATAAGCTTAGATGAAGTTGATATGTTGTGCTGTGACTGATTTTAGACCCCAAGACCCAAGCGAGAGTTGTTGGCTTAGTTATATCCAAGCATGCTGCCATTCTAATTAGGTCCGTTTCCAATATCTTGGGACTTGTCGATTATGGATCCACCGTGTCCGATGTCGTACCCCTCAGCACCCACTGGAAGGAAGGCCTTGTCAGAACGGTCTGCATCCTCTCCAATGAGTCTTCGAGAGGAATTGAGTTCATGCTGGTCTCGTTGGAGCAATCTATTTTGGCTTTGGAGCAACTGGCTGTTGATGCCTAAGTTGAAGTTATGGTTATTTTGATCGTTATCCTTGTCTAATAATAAAATACGCAAGTATTCATAACGTATACTTGATATTTATGATTGTCAAGATCTTCTTCAATTATTTCATAGGCGGGAGCTTCACCAAACTAGTCCTGGTACTTGTAAAACTCCTTCTCTTCGTCGCTGTTTTCTGGCTCGTATTCCTTGAAGGCAGACTCTACTTCCTTCAATTAAAAGCAGAAGAAATTCACATGTAATCAATAACAATCCTTGTACTGATGGCCGTAGTCGACTCTAAAAGCTGACTTGAGGGTCAGGAGGTAGATGCGGAAGAGTCTGTTGGTGGCAACCACGTTCAAGAAGGCAGAAATAATAGCAATAGCAACTGTCAGACCTATGAAAGTAGAAAGAGGCACTGTAGAGATGTTTGAATACACATTCTGCAATATTGCACTCAGGAAAATGGTTCTCACCACTTATCATAATATAACAAACTACTATATGATAATGTTTATAGGTATTTTGAAAGTGCAAATGACTAGTAGGGTGTAGAAGGAAGTTTTTGGCTTGAGGAGATCATACTGCTCAAGCAGTTTGTCTCTGAATGGGTAGTAGAGAATATGGTCATACTTGGAGATGAGATTTTAGGCAATCATCCAGTAGTGTAGAGATCTGCTCTTCTTTATCTCGTTTTCATAAATGCCCTCCAGTTGTTTGTATGCCTCAGACTTTGGCTTCTCGTCCTTGGCATGTCGGTTGTTGTAGTCTTTCAAATTCACACTTTTATCATCCGCCCTGTTTACTATGATCCAAATTGTATTTGAATGAATGAGTGATCAATACATATATTTGCTGATCTTGATTTTGCAGGCGAATTCCTTGAGATACTTGAGTGCATGGCCACCAAGAATGATGAAGAGGACGCAGAGTACCACGGAGACCAGCACACCAAATATGTTTAGAAAGGAGACGCTCCCCAGTGAGGAGCTCTAACTCGTATCTGTAGCTGTCATGTTTCACTTTACTTTTTATCTTATTTTTACTTTTCTAACTATCCAGTTACTAATATCATCAATGCACTCAAAGAATGAAAGATGAATTTTAACTTAATAGATAAAGTAAGAATAGTAGAAGAGATGTTGTTAGGTTGTTGGAAGGTGTGAGTGGGGAGCTATTCGAGTGTGAATATTTGTTAAATTATATAATTTAAGAATTAATTAACACAAATCGCATTACTCCCCAAACTCCCACACACCCATTATCAACTCCCTATTCCACAAACCACCACTACTCTATCAATAACTAAGAGAGTAGGATAGAGCATCAACAGACGGTAAATAAAAAAGCAAGTTTAGCTAAGGAGCTAAGTTTCGCCAATTTAAAAGTTCCAAAGTGGTTCAAAATTTGGAAATAAGTGAAGGCTTAAGGGTTTTAATAAGAAGAGAGAATGGGTTAATGATTGCGAATGGGAGCCAATTGAATAATACAAGTATCTTGATCTCTTATAATTGCAATTTACTCCACTATTACCATCTATTTCATAATTAATCACTCCCCAAATAATATATTCCCACTTCTGCGCACTTATCTCAAAACCTTGTTCTCTTACTCCTCGATTAAAATAAAATGAGAGAGATTGAGGATTTTATAAATTCCTCCTACTTTGTGTGTTTGTTGTATCTAACATGAATCTCTATTTTATTTTAGATAAAATCATCTCATAATTTAGAATTTAGAATATATCTATACTTTTGACTAAATATTAAATTTGAAAATTAATGTTATGAATTATAAATATATCATTACACACATTTAATATTGCATTATAAGTATTAGATGGGAGTCCCTATCTACTTCTTTATTATTGGTAGCAATTAACTTCGGATAAGTTATATGAACTCTATAATAAATTTGCTCCCTTTTCGTCTGTTTTAAAAATCTCTTTTGCCTCTTTATAGATTTACAAAGCTCCACTAATCTGTGCTTGAACAAAGCTGCCCTAAAATACAAAGCGAATGTACTGCTCAGTTGTATCTTTGTACTAGTTTAGGGCGATGGGCAACAACTTTGCTATAGTTATCTATGAGAGAGTGCGAGTTAGCTAGAGAGGTCTTACTAAGCTATGAGAGAAGCAGTGAGAGTTATGGTTGAATGGTTGGGATTAGTAGTCTCCAATTTTAATGATGATTTTTAATGATTTAAACTTGCAATAGGAAAAATTTATACAAGTTATCTTATTTCATCCATCCACTTCCACTCTAATTAAATACATAACAATGTATAATTTAGTTTTATTTAATTAGGCAAATCATATCAGGCAACCAAGAATAGCTCACAAGGGTAAGAAGGGAGAGGGATTCATCATCAGCATCCACACTCAGTTACGGAGACATCTATTTTACAGAGAGAAATTAATTGTCCTCGGAGATTAAACAATCACAATTAAATGATCATCTCATAGAAATGATTATTAATGTTTAAATTAAATTCTACATATAAAGCAATTCTGAATAAAAGAATTACTCATAGTAATTAAATTTGTCCTCTCATCATAATTACTTTGAAAAAAATAAAATTTTTATGATAAGTTTATCAGGTTGGTGGCTAGTTTGATAATGAGCTATTGAGTGATTAATATTGTGTATGTGAGAGAGAGAGTGAACTACGAAAATATATTTCTTATATTATTCAGCAGAAGCAAGAAAATAAGTATAAATAAAATAATAAGAGATATTATTTTCGTATAATAAATATTCCTAGCATCCATTAAAAAAAGTTACTTCCACAAAAAGCATACCTTTTCAAAATGAACTTCTAAGGATACAATCCGGCAGCTGCGGCCGCAATGGCACAGCAATAACAAGCAATGGCAGTTGGCGGCCAACCCATGCAACCCTACCTCGTATTTTTCATGCCACTCAACGCACAATTTTAAAACATGAATCTTGGAGCGATGCTAAAAAAAGAATGGAAAATTAAATTAACAATATTTGGAGCGATGCCTTAACCAATGTAAGGAGGGTTCATTCCTCGCTAGTTTTCAGGGACTGTGCCATAAAATAATTCATTTGTATTGAGTATAATTGTAAATAAGTTGGAGGAATAATGATGGGTCCCACTTCGATGGGGTTTGCGCCACAAACCGGAATGCCTATCGCTACAGCTATGGGCTATCCAACCACCACCTCTCTGCCTATGGCGATGGGGGTTAATCCCTACATGCACCCCATGCAACAGCAAATTATTGGCCTACCAATACAAACTAGTTTTCAATTATTTCATATCTATTTTACTATAATTTGAATGCAGCAAAGCCAAACTACCACTAATTTAGGTGGGATTTTAGCATCCTAACACCAAATACAACCAGTAAATCTTCCACAGAGGTCTGAGACTGATGTCAAGAATTTATCCCAGGTCGCCTCCTAAAACTAAAACCTCTCTCACATATAAAATCATACTGTAAATGAGGAGTCTTTATAAAAATTGAGTGTGCTATCTTATTTTTAGACATAGATGTGTAGAGTTTGGAGAACTTGCGAAAGCACAGTAATACACTAACTGATTTGGGAAAATAGACGACTGGGCTAACTAATGAGAATGGTGCTAGCGGAGCTCAGAGATCTGGCACAAGAGTCTCCCTCCTACTGAACCCGCTTCTTTCCAAGAGCAAAACTAACACCGGAGATAACATGCAGGGACAAATCACTGCTTATCTTTCTTTATTTTAAGGTTAGGAGTTTTTATTTGAAATGGACATGGAGATAGAAGACAATCTGTTTGACAATCAGATGGATGATGGTAACGGCAAATTGGGAGAGGAGGAAGACTCAATGATAGACGAGGAGTCTGACAACAATCACTTCTAAGATATTTTATCCAAATTAGGATGGGTTATTTGATTAATTGAATGAAGAAGACTCTGATTCCGACTGGGGCGCTAAATCATTTATATGTTGATGTTGATAAGATTTTTGTCTAAAGAGAGAAAGAAGAAGAATGATGACAGAATGGGCCAGATATCCATATAGCTTAATTTATATCGATAAATAATCCAATTCAAGCAAGTCAGGCTTCCCAACCACTATCAAGATAAAACTATTCCTACCCTATGCATTTAGATATTTAAGATACCTCTTCAAAGCTAAAAAAATATGCTCTTTCTATTTAAAAGCAGCGCCTCAAAGCAAAGCTCACATCTACAACTTAGTGCAAACAAAAGGGAAAGAAAGTAGACTAACCAAAAATAAGCATAATATTTATGCTTATCTATTCTAATTTATAACCTGAGCATAAAGAGTAAATTTGCTCAGATGAGCTAGCAGTCACAGTAGTGGCTGAATGAGGAAAATCGCTACATGAAAAACGAAGAGCAAGTTAAAATACTAGAACTAGAATTCGCAAAGGACCCCCACTGGCCCAAACAGAAAATGAAGAAACTCGCAGCCATGCTTAACCTCAAAGAGTCGCAAATTTACAAGTGGAACTGGGACCGCAGGTAGATGCTAGACAAGAACATCTCAAATTCAATATATATATTCTAATGATGAATTTAATTTTCATATGTACTTATCTAGAAGCGAATATTGAGCAGAGACCTACCTGAGAACTTATTCAAGGTGACAAAAGTCAACAAGAATGAAATGTCTGAGGAGGTTGACTTAGATGATATCGCTCAAGGGGCACAGGAGGGTAGTCACCACGAGAGTGTAACTCACACTCAGTCGATAAACGATGAGCAGTTTGAGGAGATGGGGGCTGAACAGATGATGATGGAAGAGAGCAAGAATTAGGAGGAGGGACAGCCGTAACAGCAGCAATAGAGTGACCTGCTGCTTGATGAGCATATAGAAATCTCAAAGAATGATATCATCATAGATATGGAGGGAAGTAAAAACTATAACTTAGTAGAAGGAGGTCAGCCATCTGCAATTTAAGATGGCACCACTGGAGAGAAAGCACCAAATGGATACTTTAAGATACTTAGATCTGGCAACTTCTAGAAGATTTGAACAATTGCAGCAGATTACGCAATTCTGACTATATTTAATTCAATACAGAAAGTCTTATAATTAGTAAAATTACTTATACCA
>JAJKFJ010009413.1:0-14658 GCA_027382625.1 Tetmemena sp. SeJ-2015 | reverse complement strand
GAATCGAACTCCCGATCGCTGAAGGCATCAGCGGGTAGACCATCAGGACCACTCTCGCTGAGACATTGGGGACAGCGCAGACGGTGCGAGCATGGGCTACGGCAGTTGCGATGATGGAAACACAGTGAATGGAGATGGCTGAGTGATCTGAATATTTCTCCCATACTTCTTTCGATCATACCTGTGGTCACAGGTTGTCAGGAAAACAATTAATGAGTAGTTTGAAATAGAGCCAATTAATTAAAACGAAATTAATAATTTTAAATATCAAACTTAAATATATAATACTTTATTTTTAATAAATTAATTTTTACCTTTAATTTCTCTTAAAAGCTAGAGAAAAATCTGTTTATTTAAGTTGAGATTAAAATTTAGGTATTTGTACTTTATAAATTATATATCTATTTCTCGATTATTTCGAAAGCATCGAATTCTAATAAAATAAAAATTCCTTATACATTTAAATCGGGTCATCTCTTAGATATTATAAGAAAAGAATAGAACGAAAAAATATAAGAGAGTAAAATCTCTCTACAAAATTAAAATTCATCTAGTTGGAAATTAAAAAAAGATTCTTATCTCAAATTTTATTCTAAAATTATATTGATAAGAAGGGATTTAAAGACTTTATCATTCATTATATGATTCCCTTTTACTATTAAAGCAAATAATAGATTATTGATTATAAAAGCACAATTTAAAAAAAACTGTGATTCTTTTGCATATTTTGGCTCAATAGTGAATTACAAATTGTTCTTATTTAAATTAATTTAAAGATATATTAGGATTTTCTTTTAATTAAAAATTATAAGATAAAAACACAACTTTGAAAATTAGGTGTTTCTTGGAAAAGAACTCAAATTGTATACTTTAAACTCCAATTTTATATTAAATAATGGTATGATTGGCTTTCTTTTATGATCTATAAAAGTATTTTAAGATTTATGCTTTTCGTAGATTAGGAAAGAGGATAAGCTTTTCCTTAGGTAAATGAGTAGGTAATATTTGCTCTCTAAAAGAATTAAGTATTTGTTTAGGAGAGAAATATATATTTATTTTTCACATATAGAATAAATTAATAATTTTTAAAAAATAATTTTAAGGCTGTTAATATATGGAAGCCTTCTCATTTATAATAGAGTAGAAAAGTTATTAAATGATTTGAATAGGAAAAGCAACAACATTATGGAGATAAATGACAATTCTTGTGATATGAGCCTAAATTAGGGTGAGACTCTAATTGAGACATTAAATCAAACAGAGAATAGTCTAGAATAGTCAGATATCGCTCTACCAATGCTAAAATTGAGCCTGAAAAATAATAATTAAAATGTTAATTCACAAATTACTCCAGAAGAAATAAATTAGAAGCCTAATTAATAGGAAGAAGTTAAAATTTAGAGTAAATAGATAGTTAATTATTAACCAACAGAGAATACAAGTATAGAGCCTAGTCAAATAAAGATATAAGAAAGTATGTAGCAGCAATAGAATAATTCAAAAGATATCCAAGAAGCTTAAGAACAAACAAAGTCTATCCTTTAATAAGAAAAGTCTTCTGTTCTTCATTAAAATATCAGTTTTATTATTTTTATTTAATCAAATAATTATAGGAATAAACAACTTATTTCAAAGAAAAAAATTGAAAAAAGAAGAATGAAGAGTAATTTTATAATAAGATCATATGTATTTACTATTATCAATTAAATATTTTAAAAAGAATAAATGGTATCATAGGATTTTTACAGACTAAAAAAATATGGATTTTTAATTTTTCATATGTTATTAAAACTTATTTTCTTTCTTTAAAAATGAAATAAAAGATTTTAATATTTTATATTAGTATTTTTTATTTCTCCTTCCATAGATGGGTAATATTTCGGATTAAATAGAAGAAAGTATTAAGAATTGGGAATTTTTCCGTATGCTTGAGAAGTTGTAGAAGAAGCTTAAATAATAATACCAATTGCTGATTGATAAGCTTGAAGATTTTAAAAAATCCCACGGGTATTTAATTTAATGCAACTAAGATTCTTCTCCCCAAGAAGCATCTATCATAGTCGTTATAATTATAAATATATGTGCTAAATTAGTCAAATATTTGCACTAAAGCGTCAAGAAACATCGCTAAAATAAAATTAGGATAAAATTAAGTTAAAATAAATAATAGTTACATTAGTCTCTAATTTACATTTTATTAATTTAATATTTTAGTTAGTGGAAGGATATTTCCTTTTTTAATAATTAATTGTTGGTTAGTTATTTAGGAAATTATAAAAAGTATTTATATTTCTAGTCTGAATCGATTTCAGTTTAAATTTATTTTGAGCACTACCAATTAACGAGGGGATAGTTTGAAATGACAAATGAAGAGAGTAAAATTTAAAATTTACAAAGCGCAAGTGAACACATGCCAATTAATATAATTTAAAATTATATTAAAAATATTTATAATCTATCTTCTCTTTATTAAATATAGCAGGAATTTTAATTAAAATCGATGATTGGTTAAAATAATAAATGGAGAGTTGCCAAATGGTGCCAGTTGAAATCGCAGATTCACCCCCTGATCTGTAGCTTGTTCGATAGCTCATAAAAAATTAATATGAGCTTCTTCTTTAATCATCTATGTAGCACCTTTCAGCAGCGAGATATGATGTGCGCAGTGATCTCAAATCCTAATATCAGTTTCAGCAGAACTTGTGTCGCTTATAACTCTGTATTGAGTGGTCCCACACAAAAGTTGAAAGGATAAATATTTCTTAGAATTCTATGCTGAATCGAATAGTGTAATAATTATTCAAATTGGACACACTTCAACAATCACTGATTTATTCCATTTTAATTTAATGCCTAATTTAATTCTCTTTTTTATTAAATTCTCAGCTATAATATCTTATAATTATTTTTTTCTAATAAAATCATAAACTTTTTCCTTTAGATTATATTTTAG
This sequence comes from Tetmemena sp. SeJ-2015, assembly GCA_027382625.1. Lineage (NCBI taxonomy): Eukaryota > Ciliophora > Spirotrichea > Sporadotrichida > Oxytrichidae > Tetmemena > Tetmemena sp. SeJ-2015. The sequence goes on along the minus strand of JAJKFJ010009413.1, from coordinate 11,705 downwards.
ATATATTAATATAGCTAAATGAAAATGATAATAAATAAAGTATTATTCAATTAGGGAGCAACAAATATTATCAGAAGCAGATACGGGCTGGTCAAGAAATTCTATTGATCAATAATCAACTGATAACTAGCCTTGCTAAATAGTATACGTGTCAGCCCAAGCAAAGAAGATTGAGGCCATGGCTAATTCACATATTTATTTAACTCCTTACTAGAGTAGAGTCCAGAGATCAACTTCCTAAAGCTATCGGGTGGAACAAAATATATTAGCAATTAAATTTTCTTAAGAGCTTTATGTAATAAAATATTTTATAAAAGCGATATTTCATAATAATACTTGTGAAAATTTTTTTTTAAGGAGGAGAAAAATAGATTCGCAGATCTTACTGCTTTTTAAACTAATTTATAAGTCAAAAGAGAGCGAATAAAATTAGTTTAATCAATTTTTCTTTATATAGGATGAATATGAAAATCTTCTAATAAAATATTCTGTTTAAAAAGACTTATAATCTTGAATACCTTAAATATATTTTATGAATCGATTTGTGTTAATCAGATCGAAATAAAAAAATTGAAAGTTGAGAGCTAGAGAAAATAGCGAGAAATTGGTCAATAATAGATGCTTAAATCTGATCTAATTAATAGTATATTTTTCAAATGTACGACGTTTAAGTAAAATAACATGACATTTCTATAAACAGACCAAGAGGCAAACTTCTAAAATAATTTTTAAATGTTAATAATTTAATTCAAGGGTTTTTAAGAAGTTTTGATAGCTTAGCAGTTTTTAAATAATGGTTTATAGCTACAAATCATAAAAATCACCCTATCCTAGACTTTGGCTCGAGAAAACTAAAAATTCATAAATTAGATATAATTATTCCAATTATTTAGCTTAAAATAATTTTAAATTAAATTTATAATCATATCACTCATACTACTGACGGATTATATAATCTCAAAATACTAAATAATCTTTTTACTTGATTGGCGCTTAGAATGCTGCCACTCATCTCTGCATGAATTTGGGTTTTAATAGTATTTTTAAATTTGTAAATTAAAATTTAATTTTTTTTAATATATAATTTATCTACTTAAGGCTAATCAATTATAAATTAGAGAAATTTTTAAGAGCAAAATCTTTCCTTGAGATCATCCAAAGATCATGAAGGTAAGAATTTTGAAAATCTAGATGATTTCTCGTACAATTCTGAACATAAGTTTCTAAAAGATAATTTTAAATATTTTACGAATTTGGAACAAATGGATTCGTATATAAATAATCAAGTTTATATCTAATTGTAAAGAATAGGAAAAACTCTAAGCAAAGTTGGATTTATTTGCAGAGCTAGATTATTTTTTATGAATAGAAAGAATATCTATTTGTACCAAACTTAAAGAAATTTAGAGTCCTTTAATATAAACAGTCTTCACTTAAATACATAATAACCTTTACTAAAAATCAGTAGCAAAACTGACTAGGGGGTAAAAATTGATAAAAATAAGATTATATTGCTGTTATCATTAATTGTTATAGTAAATAGCAAAAAGGCAATACCTTTTGTCTCCCTGCCTAAGGTATGAGCTGACTGTCAATTGCGAGCCTTGAGTTCCATTTACGATGGATCTACAGGCTGGTAGATGATAACTTTCACTCTTCTTCCGGAATCCTTTCTCAAGTGACACATTTAGCCATGAGGTGTAACTTCCAGTTTCTTATCGTATTCATAGTGCTATTCATCAGGATTATGTAGCAATTTGAAGGTACTTCGAATTTCAAATTCTTATAATGCATTTCTTTACTTTTTTATGCCTTATTTGTGAGTTCATCTTTTCTTCATTTTTGGAACTTTTCTTTAATAATTTAATCATTAAAATAATTTTATTTAATTTTTTAAGTTTAAATCTCGCAAACCCTTTCGTTTAAAATTTTTTTAACATTATATATTGCAAATTAAGATAAATTAAATAATAAATTTATATTTTAACTATTATAAACAAAGAGAAAAGAACTTATTTAATTTCATTCACTAAATTATGAGTGCTTTTTCCTTCTTTAAAAATCTTTGATTTTTCTGACAAAATATAGGGTTATAGAATTACAAAATATATAGGTTGTTATACATTAGAAACTATATATATTTGTTAATTTTTTTTATTGAGATTTTGAAACAGAAAATTGTATTATCCAATGTTATATTTAGGCAACTTTTTGAAATTAAAATAAAGTATTTTATTTAAATTACTTATATATTATTTAATAAATGTAAAATAAATATTTTCGTGAATCAATTTCTTAAAGACTGTCCTAATCTGCCATTATAGACGTTTCGAGAAGTTAGAGATCGCCTTAGAATGATTACTTTAATGTTTAAAATTTTATGAAGAAAAAAAATGGAAAAAAGAGAATGAACATCGCATGGATTCATATCACTTATAAATTAACTTGGATCCATCCCACTCTTAATCTCAAAACTCATAAAATCCTCCCTCCTCTTTTTAATCAAGTCTCAGAGATCATAATATCTTAATTCAAGTTTAAAATGAATATTGAGGTATTAAATAATTTTTAATTATAAATTGAATGAGAGATGATAAGTAGGCAGTTTAATTTTTGTGACTGTGAATTTAATATTTGTTAAAGTTGTTAGTGGAGGTTTTGAAGTGCATAACCAATAGAGAGGGATCAATATGATGATAGCGACAGATGATGGTTTTGCAATCTAATCTGACATTTAAAAGGAACATGCTTCTTTGAGATTATATGTTTATATTCTTACTTCTGATGTCTTAAAGTTTGAAGCTGGGGTGCCTGTAAAGATACACTCCCCATCTAATAATGATGCACTTTTCAGAGATACTAACAGTGTAATTTGGGAAGGGTCTTTAAAATATAATGTATTATTATTATTATTATTTCTTAGTCTGCGGATTTAGTTAAGATCGGGAAAGAAGAAAATTAACAGACGGAACCCATGCTCGAGAATAAATTATTTAATAAATAAATTATGAGACAGATCCTTCTCAAAAGCCCCTTCTAGAATTTTTAGTTATAGATAAAAGATTTTGTAAATAAAGAAACAAAAGAGATGCTTAGAGAATATTTAATAACTCATAATGATGAAGTTATCTTGCAAAAGCTCTTCAGGAAGTTTTGACAAAGAAGAGACAAGAATAATAACAATAATGAGCTGAGTCCAGGTTGCTTAGTTTAAACTCAATCAAGAAGGCTCATTTTGATTTAAAGTAGTACAAAATTATATTCATATGTTCTCGGTTCGTGGAATATGTGATTGCAGAGATCAAGGAGTAGTAATAGAAATTTTTAGAAAGTAGAGATCAAGTCATTAAAGAAGAGAGCAAGTTCTTCAATTTATTTATTGTAGTCATCAGAGCACGAGTATCTTAGGAACTTTCATGATATGAATAAAAGTTAAAGTACTTATTTTTTGCGTATTAATCACAATGAATATATCTTTAAATAATTTAAGGTAAAAATTTAGACTTTTTTATTAAATATAATTTAATATATGCCAAATGAAGTCTTTTATGGAATATATTATTAAAGTCAACAATTTGAAGAAAAAAAAAGAAATTAGCAAATTCTTTAATGACTCTATAAAAACTAAATATATTCTTTAATTGGTAGTTTAAATATTTATTTTAAAATGAACAATGGTCCTTTAATAGTGATAACATCAAGCAAGCAAGAGTCCCTGAACAACAATCTATTTATTTACAACTTAGAGAGAGTAATTCTAGAGAGAGTGAATCCGTAAAGAGTACTAAAGCTATCGGGTGGAGGTAAACACTCCGACGCTTTTATTCAGATAAATTATTTATAATAGCTTTCACCAATCTGAATGGATTCAAAAAGCTTATTGAAAACGTGGATGTCTTGCTCATTATTGCAAAGAAAGCCGAGACCCTATTCTCACAAGCATTTTTGGAGATAGAAAAGATACCTATATTAATATTCGACGATGCTGAGATGTGTACCTAAGACTATATAATTTTTATTGTGACCACCCCTAAAATATGATCTTGCTGTTTTAAGTTCTTAATTTTATGCAGGATAACTTCTTCATTTAATTAAATATATTATAATTAAAAATAATTAGGTATTTTGAAGAATTTATTAATTTAATATCTCTATACAAATCCACAAGGAATAAAGGTCTATACATAAGGAGATTATTATAATTAAATGACTTAAAAGATATTAAATATTATTAAAGCAAATCTTAAAATGAATTTATGTTTTCTTCGCTCATTACAAGCAAAGAACGAAGGAGAGGACATTGAATCCATAGATCATCAAGCCTTTTAGAGTCCCTTTCATGGTTTTTCTCACAGACTAATTGAATTCCGGAAATGGAGCGACATAAGAAAATAAATCCAACCTTGAACCTAAGATAACAGAAATATGCAACAATACCTTTTCACTGCCACTCACTCTAGACAAAAAATATTCTATTATAGTTAAAGTGATTTAATTATTTTACAAAATTATAAAACAAGGAAGATTATCAGCTCATGATCGATGCAATTATTGTACATCTAAGCTTGATGTTTAAAAATTAATTTCCGTTTTATAATCTTCTCTCATTTTCAAATTAGGCTATATTAAAAACCTGACCACAGGTAAGATCCAAGGAGTTTGACATCAGCCATGGCATTCACGCACACCGCAGCCATCGCCCTTGTCGTCTCTCCATTCCCACTTGAAGACATCTCCACAGCGCGAGCCTGTAGCTCCGGTCCATGCAGTCACTGATCTTTGAGTACAGGTGTGCCCATGGCCAGGCGGGAGGTAGCGCCGGCGGGTGTGTGCTTGAACCCCACTCAGGACTGCCCCTTCTCGCACTCTCAAAGTCACCTCTGCATCACTCCTCTCTTCACCGTCCCTTCCTTAACACTGTTTCACTATCAGCTCACTGACGGCCCTCACATTTGGCACCGGATCACACTGACACGACACCTCCAGTCCTGAGTGGGGTTCAAGCACACACCCGCCGGCGCTCCCTCCCGCCTGGTCATGGGCACACCTGGACTCAAAGATCAGTGACTACATGGACCGGAGCTACAGGCTCGCGCTGTGGAGATGTCTACAAGTGGGAATGGAGAGACGATAAGGGCGATGGCTGCTGTGTGCGTGAATGCCATGGCTGATGTCAAACTCCTTGGATCTTACCTGTGGCCAGGTGGTCAAGTTTTTAATATAGCCTAATTTGAAAATGTGAGAAGAATAAATAAAATTTTTAAATATCAAGCTTAAATATATAATATGAAGATTAAAGTTACAGCAAATATCAATTCTGCTGTCAAATTAATTTTTGATCAGGCAAAAGCATAAGCAAAGGAGGATTAGTTTGTATTCCCTAGATTAAAAAAATATAATTTTTGATTATTTTAGAATTGCAGTAATCTGCGAGGACTTAGAAGAGAAAGATAAGTTCCATTTTATATTTTATAAGGACAATCTGATTGATGGAATCTATTCTAGTCTTACTTTAGCTAATATGACAAACGTGAAAGTGCCTGAAATTTATCTCTAGAAAGATTTTTTAAAATTTCTTTTTGTTAAGAATTAAAGTTAATCAAAAACTTATTAAATCAATAAAGAATTTACTTCTATTTTAGGCAGTTTAAAATTATTATTTTTTAAATCAACGATGACGAGTAGCAGCTTACTCGTAAGTAAAATCTAAAATTACATAATACAAGTCATTTCTTGATTTTGTTTTACATATAAACAGATCGCTCCCTCACAAAAGATTCTGCTATTAAAGTTTCTAAAATAAATGCAGAACTGAATGAATAAAGACATAAATTTTTGCGATATTTAAACTGGCATTTCTTGAGTGTCTTTTATATATATGCATAAATATTTTAACTCCTCTATCCCTTAATTCTGATCTATAATAAGAGATGGTAAGCAAGTACATAATTTTGACCAGTAAAGACGTCGATGAGAAGGAAAGCTTTGACTATATAATCCGTTTTAAATAAAACATTACACTTGCTAAATTGATTGATAGTGCTTTTTTCACACATATATTTTAGCTTTGAACTTCTAGAAGAAGGAGACTAAGTTTATTTACTCATTAGAGCTTTACTAAGCTAAAGATTCCCCCAGCCAAAAAGAAATTTAAAAAGCTAAAGATTCTCAAAGCGAAGAAATATTAAAATCCATTGTTACAGAAATGTAATTGAGCTTGATGAAGTGTCAGTTATAGATTGGAGGATAAATGTTAAAAGTTGAGAGCGAGAAGCAACTAGAAATCAAACTTGACATCGAGAAGCTCTTCACTAAAACTCTCAAAGAAGAATACTATATTGTTACTCAAAGTAATGCCAGACTTAGTATCAGACAGGCTTAAACATTCGTACTTGATTAATTTGTTTTTTGTTGGGAAAAAAGGAAAAATATCAGTAATAATTTTTTGATATCTCCTTTCTTAAAGAAAAATAAAAGCAGAATAGATCTTAAATAAAAATCTAAATTAGATTTAATGTATACTAGTTCAAATGAAAATGAGATACTTCCTTAGTAATTTTATTTTTGAAATTTCAAGCACATTTTAAATTTATTGCCCTCTTGTACTATTAACCAGGATTTAAATGGCATTAATTTATGGCGATTACTAAATATTTTTTAAGGATATTAAATTCTGAAACTTAAGAAAATATGATTTAACTTTAAGTTCCTTTTCTCATGATGAGTTAAATATTTTATTTTGTATCCTCTTTCTCATAAATTCTAAAGCTCTATATGCTCCATATAAAAACTTATTTGTTTCAAGTATCTTCTTTTGATCTTATCTTAATTATTTTGCATTTATATATTTTGTATGATGAATATAATTTCTTAGCTATAAATTGTTAGGATATAACTTCTTCGGTATTTACATTGATTTATTTAATTTGTTAAGCATATATTTGATTTAATAAGTTTTAAATTGAGTTCTTCGCTAAGCTGAAGGAATAATTTTTGAGTGGCTAAATCGATAAAGACAAGCTCAAAAAGCTTGAAGTGCCGCAGACTCCTGTATTTATTATTTATCCTCTAGACTAGAAATACTAGAAGCATTTTCATTAAACAGACAGAGTTAACATCATTACTACAGAAGTCTCAAACAAAAAGAAAGCTAATGTCACTATGTTCTTCAGCGTCTTTGTTACATCTAATTTATATTTTAATATTCATGATCATTTATATTTTTGTGTTTCCTGACTATTTCCATCCTTGCATAAAATGGTTTGAAGATTATAAGAAGTATCAAAAGAAGAAGGACTCCGTAAACCACGTCTGCTTCATTAATTAATTATAAAATTCATGGCAGTCAAATTTCTTTAGTTCTTTAACTTGATTGATGATAATTTTCTCCCCACCTTCGAACCTATTTTGAAAAAGCAACTAAATTTTTTCAATGTGTTGTAAAGATTTTTATAAGCCAATTAGTGAACAAGAAACATAAGTAATTTATAGGTCTTAAGAAGAAGAAAATATTTTTAAGTCTAAAATTATAAAAATTCAATTAAGAATTGATGAAATTATTCTTCTATTTAATTTCATTATCTTCTTTTTTCTTTTTTAAAAACTAAAAGCATGCGTATTAATAAATGAATAAAAAGCTGTCTCTATTTGAAATAAATTTAAAGAGGATCTATTAAAGAGGGAGAAACATAATTAGGTAAAGACGATTCTGGGCCAAAATTTATTTCTCTTACTTTTAATTAGGAGAACAGCAATAGTCAAGAAATAAATGCAGAAAGAATATACAATAAAGAGCCTGAAAAATAAGGCGAAGAGGCAAAAGCAAGTCATGCCTCAAATCTTAATATAGCACAGGCTGCCATCGGAAAGCAAAAGAGGGAGGAGAATCAGAAAGAGAGGGAATTCTATAACATGCAGCAGAAGAATTTCCAAAATGATTCCAAAATTCACGGAAATCGAAAAAGCTTAATCGTTAATAGAGATTACATCAATTGCAAGTTCAAACCTAAACTATAAATTTTATAACAATGGCGAAATATTATAGATAATTAAAATGCATTTAGTGCCTGTTTTATATATTAGGGTCAACCAACAAAATATTCAGAGAAAATTTTTGCAATATCTTTTTTCATAGAAACTATTATGCTTTGTTTTCCATCATATTAGAAATATTATACGCTCAGCCCCGATTTTTCAAAACCTTTCAGTTGGCTTCTGTAAAGCCTGGACGAACGAGGACGAAGCTGCTGTCATCTGTGTTAAAATTTAGTACTGTAAGCGCTCCTTTTGGGCCGAGTATTGCTAGAAAAATGTCAAAAAAGGGTAATTTTACTTTATTAAATCCCACAATTGTAGGGAAATTAATGGATTTGAACATGCCAATCATGGATGGATTTGAAGCTACTTATCTAAAGTTCAGAAAAAGACTAAAAATAGTGGCTACTTACTGGACAAGCTGGCTTCCTAGCCAGTAGTGAAAAATCGGGGCTGAACGGATAATATATAATCAAATATTGAAAAATGGCATTAATTTCGCAAATTTTTTAACAAATACAAGTCTATTTTCTTTCTGTTGCTGATGCGAGGTCTAGTTTCTTAGTCTACTTCTTTTAAAAGACTGGCAGTTTGAAAATTTTACTTTTAAATAAAGAGATTATGAATTCAAATAATAATTAGAAAAGCTGAAGGTTTTCATTCTATATAGTATAAACTTCTGAAAAAATATAATATCTGAAAGCTAGAAAAGTTTTTGGAAAATTTTGTAATTTAGAAATGATTGCTCAAATATTTGACATTAAAATTAGGTATAAACATCTCAGTTGAAGTAAAACTCCATTCTGATGTAGTAAAACTCCATCTCTAAATTTTTAAACTAGCCAATCAGAGACTTAATAATTAAAAATTATTAAGCAAAGCAGAGTCTCTGATTGGCTAGTTTAAAAATTTAGAGATGGAGTTTTACTACATCAGAATGGAGTTTTACTTCAACTCACATGTTTTTACCTAATTTTAATGTCAAACATTTGAGCAATCAGCATCTCCTTTTCAAACTTTTCCAAAAACTTTTCTAGATCTCAGATATTAACTGAACAATAGATAATTCCCTAACTCATAGAAAGAAAGTGTAAATTAATAATTAATTAGCTAAGAATTAACATTAGGTAACTAAAAGCATGAACCCTTTTCAAACTGCCTGTCTTTTAAAGGAGGTAGACTAAGAAACTAGGCCTTGCATCAGCAACTGAAGAGAAATGTACTTGTATTTGTTAATATTTTTGCGAAATCAATGCCATTTTTTCAATATTACTTCTCTTTTAAACATCTAAATAAATAATTATATTCATATATCTTGGAAAACTTTAAGCTGAGAAGAAATATCATTCAAGACTTTTAATTTTTAGCACATACAATAAAAGTAAAACTTTCATGTGCCCAATATTATACATCTTACGCTCTTTTTGACTTAGGGACTTATGACTAATCTAATTCCCTAAACAAAAGCTAATTAAAATGTGTTTATCGGGAGCAGCTTTTAATTATAAGCAGATTATTTCAACAATAGATATTCATTATTTCTGTTAAGATTTTCCTAGTTTATTTCCTTATTTGTATTCTCTAGTGATATTTCTTTATCAAGATCTATCTAATTCATTTAAAAATTTATTTAAATTTGAATTGATTTAGCAAGAAAATTTATTTGAAGCGGATTGAAATTCATTAAAGAGAAATATTTTTATTTTCGATAATTAATAATCAAATCCCATTATTTAAAAAGTATTAAGATATATTTTTCCCTTTATTAATCTATAACTTGTCTATATTAATTGATATGATATTTACTTTTGTTAATAATGAAAAATAATTTGATCTTTAAGTTCACAAAAAATTTTCAATTTCATGGGCAAATTAAATTATAATTTTTTCAGCCCAAAATTTTATGAGTTAGAAATTGATTGTACTTTTCTTTATAATAGAAGAACGCTAAAATATTTTAGTCTTATTTAATTGATAATATTATGGGGGTTTTGAACAAATAATGAAATATCCATTATTCTAAACTGTAGCAAGACCATTTATTACTGCAACTATTTGGTAAAATGAGCAGTTTTCAATTTCAACTACTGAGAAGTAATGGGCAAAGAAAATTCCACCATTAAAGCTATTAGAGTAGTTGAAAACTGAATTCTTTACCTAAACATAGGCATATTAAAAACATTTATTTATATATAAATAATTGCTTATATTGATAGTCTGCTAAGATAACACTCCCTCTTTTCTTAGAGAAAGTGCCGTTCACTAAGCTATCTATGAGGTAGAGTTTTGCGTTTTCTCTTACTGTAAAGATAGAGGTCTGATAAGTGTAGTAATCATATATGTACATTTCTGTGACAGTCATTAAACATTAATTTATTAATTACGAGTGCAAGATCTTTCCTTTCGATATTTGCTGGCTCTAAGATTATTCCACCAGCAATCGTTGTTTAAATTTGAGAATTTTTCATGAGAATAGGATATTTAAGATTGCATTTAAAGTAGTAAAATAATCAAAATAAGGGATATTTTAAAGAGAGTTATTTATAAATTTACATTGGGGAGAATCCAATAAGCAAATTTAAAACACAAAAATCCTAAAATATTTTAGGTCAAGAATTATGAAAAATCGAGATATACACTATTTATTTCCTAAAATTTATAAATTAGAGATAAAGAGCTAGAGAAATAAGCGAATCAGCTGCAAATTGTAAAAGATGGAGCACCTTTATTTAATTTAATGGCTTTTAATGGGCTTTCAAATTCTTAAGAGTTTTCATCTTTTTTTCTAATACTTGAGATACCTATTATTAAAGATGACAATATCTATTCTTAGCAATCAAAGATTATTTAAAATTTTAAAATATTAAATTTATATTTGAATTATATTTTATATACCTCTCTTAACTATTATTTTAAAATTACATTTTTATTCTTCTTCATATTAAATTCTTTTAATATATTGGGTTTGATTATCATATATAGAGTTTTGGTATGTGTAATTCTAAAAAATGATCTAAGCATTTCCTTCATATATAAATGCATCGAAGTAGCCAGCAAACATTTCATGCCTAAATGAAGGATTATTCTAGATAGTGACATCTTAAAATTTCAATTCATAAAGAGAATAAAGTTTTTTTCATTATATAAATAAACTTCTAAGAATTAAAAATGACTAAGCCTTGTTATATTTATATTACATTTGAATTAAGTTCATTTAATGTCTTCAAAATTTTCAATTATTTTATATTAAATAGCTAAAAGAACATGGTAAGGAGTAAAATTAGAAAATTTTTGTGATGATATTGAGAGATACTAATTTGGATATTTGCTTGTTAAATTTTAGTATTATAATATATATGTTAAATCTAAAATTAAAAAGGACAGAAATTATTTTTAAAGAATTGATTCGGATTTTACTTCTTATCATAGTGCTTTACTAATTGGTCATAACAAATAAAGAACACAATTTATTTGCAACTTTATTCCTTAAATAGTTTTTGACTTCAAAAATTAGAATTGAAATTTAATTTGTTGCCTGATCTCTGTGCAGAGTACCTCAAAGAGATCATTGAAGATGCACACAGGAAGAGATTCTAAGTAGAGGAGAACGACCCAAAGAAGCAAGGAATAGTTATCAGCGACGAATGGTTTGAGCAGCTTCAGAAGTATCC
>JAJKFJ010009404.1:0-14659 GCA_027382625.1 Tetmemena sp. SeJ-2015 | reverse complement strand
GAGGAAGGCTTTAAGGGCGGTTACTATTTTTAAAGAATCTTAAGTTTCATGCTTGAGTTGAGATGATTAGATCTTACCGTTTGACTCAATTATAAACTGTTCTCTGAATGGAGATCTATATTGGCTTACGTTTCAAAAAGATTTGTGTGTAAAAATATATTCTAAAATTTTCATCAATATCGAGTTATTGCTTCCCTTAAGTGGATAGGTTAATGATTTAAGAACTCTCTATCTTTTTAAGTGATGTCTGTGTCTCTATAGTTTATATATGCTTTCTGTTAGATAAATTGATATCTTCTCCTTGATCAAAAGAGGTATTTTTCTTTTTAAGGCTTGTAAATGGTTGCCTTTCACTATCTATCCTATCGTTTACATCATCAATTGTTGATGACTTCTTACGGTATTAAGCAATATCTCCTTAACTTTAATTTCTAGCTCCATCTTCACCCCTAATCACAGAATCATGAAAAATGAATATATAGATAGTTCTACTTTAAGATATTTCAATATGATGGCTGAACTAACTCAACTTCTGTTTGAGTCTAATCTTATTTTTAATTAAAGGGTCAACACTAGAATATCTCTTAGTCTGAGAAGCGAACATAGATGAGGGATAGTTTGGGTTGTCTTTGATTTGCGGTAGTTCTTAAGGCTTCTGAGGATCGTAACTCCCTGGACCTAGGATGCTTGCACTTGCCTTAATTAGAGGAATCAGCTTAGGCTGATATTACTCGGTGATCTCTATTCTCTTACTGCTATCTTGCTTGTAAGGAACCAGCTTGGAAGTATTCCTTGTGAGAAGAGTGTCAATATTTATATGAAATGTATTCATAAATATTTTTGTAGGCGCCTGGACCTCTTATCTCTTCAGGCTTTACTTTGTTGCTCTCCAAGGCTTTTAATGAGACAACATGATAACCATCATTTTGAACTTTGTATCCGAATCTAAAGTCCCCAGAAGGAATCGAAGGCGGTGAATGATGAATCAGTAGCTAGGACTAATTCTTCCGAGTTTAAGATTAGTAATCAATCATAGAGCTGTTTTCTTTCTTGATATTCAAATTAGTAAGTTCATGCAGACTTGTCATCGCAGGAGGATTTCTCATTTGAGATCTTGCTCTCAAAATATTCAAGCTCTTGTTAGATTTAATCCAATTATTTTTTTATTCAACGTTATATGCACCTGGACCAAGATTTTAGTAAGCTTAGGTAGCACTAGCTCCCTAAGCTCCAACTATTTAATTGGCTATATGTTTTACATTTTCAATTATAAAAACTGTTGAAGAATTGAACCTCTCTTCCTTGGATATAAAACCTGGTCTGTGTTACGATTGAATCTTTTGAATTATGCTATCCACAAAGGAAGGATTAGTATTCTATTGTTGATATTTTTCAAAACCGGAAGTAGGATAATACACTCCAGGACCTAAAATGAATGATTAGTCTTTAAAGTTGTATTAAATAAAATGAAACTGATAATAAAAGTTATTGAAATTCATTATTACCGGGATTTACATTTGTGACCTCAGATACTTCTCTAATCTTTGAACTCTAAAAAGGAGCTTAAGCTGGCTTAGTTGGACTGAAATCCTTGTGTCCTAAATATACTCCAGGACCTAGGTTTGGATTTTTTTATTTTTCAATCATAGAAGCAGGTACATTATCTGCTTTAAAAGCTAGAACTCTCTCACTTTTGGAGACAAAAGCCATTTAGTCTCAGATATTTTTAATTGATATCTCTGTTTTATTATTTTATAAAATTTATTTCTTAGCTTAAAAAAGATGAAAGATGATTGATTTTTTGCAGTTAACTATTAGTGGAGTATAATTATTCCTATGAAAACTTCAAACTTATTGTGTATATAAACTCTTTAAATTTTAAGATTATGCTACATAATTGTTTTACGAAATAAGTTTAATTATGTAGCATATTTAAGCTACTGCATGACATCTATATTTCTTTGAATTTTGATCTTACTGGCCTGTCCTTTTCTTTTCTTAGATTTGGATTTAAGAACTAAATTGACTGCGTTTGCCTCATCTACCATTTTCTTAGAATCAGTCTCCTCTGTCTTCTATGGGCTGGAAACTGCTTCTTCTAAATTGACTCTATCTTCAAATTATTTTTGGTCTCTTCTATCTTAGTTAATCTAGCTCTTTACAATTCGCTCTTGTCGCTAATCTTCCTCTTTAATTCTAGCTCCTCCCTATGAAGAGTAAATATCCAATTTGCTCTATCCCAACTCACTAAGCACTTAACTTTACAAGAGAGAATTAGCCATTCCACGAGAGTCAGTTCCTTTCACCTATTGAGTGAATTGAAGATGAGACATATAAAGTGGCTACTTTCTTCTATCAGAGGCTTTGAAAGGGATCTTGTGAGTATTTACGCTTGACAGTTTATTGAGGATGCTTACATCGTCACCTCTTAAAGAGGTTCCACTTGAAACAGCAGATGGAATAATCTTTAGTCTCGAAATTTTCTCCTTAGATCTTGCAGATTCCAAAACTGGATTCAGGACCATACTCTCTCTAAGAAATAAAAAGACTTTAATTAGTAATAATATTAAAGTATCTAGAGATCCTGTCATTTTAAGAAGGAGTTAAAAACGGGATACGCTTGAAGGCATTGAAAGCAGTTGAGTTTTAAGTATTTGACGCCAATCCTCTTTTCATTTAAACTGAGCCAACAGTTTGATAAAATTTACTTTAAGTTCTCTACTCTAGCTATGATTCATTTCTACTAGCTGTTTATCCACTTAAAGCTGTGGTTCCTCCATTATCAGAAGGTATTTCTGAAGAAAAAGGATTGAAATTGTTCTTGTATATGGATTTTATGTTCGGTAGAGATAAGTTTAAGCCTTGATTTCCAAGCATCTAGCTCTAGTCAGAGGCACTTTTATTCTTATTTCTTCTCTTCTGCTTGCTGATACTTTTCTTTTTAATTATTCTTTCAAGCAGTTCCTAAGAATAGATAATTAAATATCAATTTTTGTATCCTTGCTTTGCTGGAATCTTATTTCATGGTCTTATCTTGACCTTTGAATCTAGTCTAGGCGCTTATCAAGAGACTCAGTCACTCTTTGATTCCTCTCAAGCATGGTGGTGATCTATTTAGAACGGAAAAAGCAAATAGTTTTTTTATATCTACTTCTCTTGGAGTGACGGCATTTGTAATGCTTACTGCATTCTTTGCATACTCAACTCATTTCGCGAAGTTTTACCAAAAGTATCAGTCAGCAGGTTCTAAGATTAAGCATTAGAAAATTGCTTTATCTGCTCGATAGATGACGTCTGATAAAGCCCATTTTTACTTGGAGTTTTATCATCACTATCTTCGTGTCTAAAATTCTTATTATTCTTAACTACAGAGTCTCTTTTCTCTAATGATCTTTGTAGAAGAGATAGCCTGCCTTGATTATCTTTGAGCTTAGTTATAGTGGGTCTTGCCTATTGTCTGTTAAAATTTATATCCTTATCTATGACCTCTTAGTTCGTAAAATTTTGAATATTTTCGTTGGTGATGAACTAACCATTTGAAGAAGCGTTTCTCCCATTTTTAGATCCTTTCCTTGAGTTACTATGGCTTGGCGATCGTTGCATAACATGCAACTGAAGCATATCAGAATTCATGCCAACACCTCCTCTAATGTGAGAACCCTCTTTGTTAATAACTGGTGTGAGATTTATGAACTATTAAGCTAAAAGAGCTAATTTAAATTAGCTGGGTGCTATAAATCAGTGTGATTGGCAGTTGAGCGACTGAATTCTGCCAAGCCATTTCTAGTTAATCCATACTAATTCTTCCTTAAACTTTCTCTTTCGTGTGGTTCAAACCCTCCATTGATTCCACTCTCTTCTACACCATTGAAGCTAACTTTCTTCTAAGGCTGAAATAAAGTACCGTGCATCATCATATAGTGTTGTATCTATTACTACTGCATTCTTCTGTTGTACTCTGGGCTGTTACTAGAAACGGAGTATTTTTATTTTCTAATCTAGGATCCATGGCCGAAAAACTTTGCAAACTTCTTTTACTTCTAAAGCTGCAATTGTTCGTGAGCTTGATCAGGGTCCTCACTTTCAAGTTCTCTAATAAACTCTGCCTTTACTTTACCTCCATACTTATCTTCTAACTATTTCAAAAAGGCGAGTCTCTATTAGGCATCTTTAAGAACTTCATTATTTTATGCATTTGAGCTGTAAAAAAGTAAATATTTATATAAAATTTAAAGTTTAAGCTGTCAAAAATATTCTTATAAAGCTTGATTTTTTCATTAAGAGTAGAGAGCTCGAGATAAAATGTTGAGTATTTCTTTGTCTTTTCATAGACATCCTTGCTCAATATATTTTTAGCAGTTCTTCTCCAAGTCAGTGCTTGCTACTTCTCCAGTTCTTCCTCTTCTTCAGTTAAAAGTAAGGCAGCAGATTCCTCCTATGGATTTTTAATGTTCTGCTAAGTTTTTGCCATTTTTTATTTACCAGACTGCTATTTTGAAAAAGCGTTTGCATACTGAGATCTTTGCATGTCCCTATCAGGATTATTAAGATCTTGTTTATCAGGGCTATTAGATTGGAAACCTTCAAGAGCGTTATTGCTGCTCTCTCTTCTCATATCTTTAACCAATCTTCCCTTACTCATTTACCTATTTTAGAGATCTAAAGCAGTACCTGCTGCTCCACTTTCATTTCCCTCGTAGATAAGTCCCTCATATCTAAGTTTCTGCAATTACTTATATTTTTCATTTTGGGGCTTGCCTGGGTTTAATCCAGTGTTAGCTCCTTACTCTTTTTGAAACTATCTCTAATTTGGAGAAACTAAATGCAACTACTGATTCATAATTTGCTGTTTGTGTTATTTAAATATTAAAATACAAAATTATTTTTAAATGCAAGCCTTTTTTAATTTTTCAATAGAGCAATTTTGAACTTATCCTTGGAGGACTTTTATTTTCTTTACTTTTGAAACCCTAATCCTCATACTCTTTATAATAAATTAACCACTTTAAATTGAATGAATTGATAATCTTCTCATTTGTTATTAATTTATAGAATAAAATTAAAAAGTTAGCTTAAGAATAACTTTTTCTAATTTTATACTCAATTGATTATAGATTGGAGTTAGAAAAGTTAGAGGATGAAGTCTATTTATTTCCATCCTCATTCTTATTTAGATCTGCTCTGCCGTTATTTAAAATATAAATTTATTAGGCTGTGGCTTGATCACCTTAATTTGAGGGTTATTAGATTTAGATCTCATTTATAATTTATTTTTATTATAATTTCATGCTTATAAAAGATAAATCTTGATTGCCTCCGGATTCAAAATTACTGGTTTCATTTAAAAAGGTAGCCGCAAAATTCTAAGCATTTATTTTATTCTTGAAACACATATTCAGCTATGCAGAATAATAGATAAAAATACCGAACTTGATATTTAAAAGTCTAAAAAGCCTTAATATTAAATTCTAATATAAGCTTTAGAGGCTTATATTTATCTCTAATTATTATCATTAGTTGTTTTACCTGCTGTGAAATTCTGAACATGAACATAGAGAAGGAGCCTATATTAGGTAAGAGAGAAAATAATCTTACGAAAGTGGAATGAAGAAGAGAGTGGAAATGAAGAGCACCACACAAGAAACTGAAATTATAACTGCTTCATAGGTGCAAGACTCATATATGCAAATTATGCCTAGTGGCTTATCTTATAACCAATACTAGCCTTGTTCTTATATTTCTGAGCCCTCATTAGCGCCTAGTATAATTCCTCTAATTCCAATTCCAATTGTAAAAATCAACATCATCCATGTGAACAGTAAGAACATCAAGAATGCTTTATAGTATAATAATGAGGAAGCTATATTTAATGCTCCATGATTTCTGATACCAACGCAGTTATTTATCCAGGGACAGTGATGGTCAAAGCGTTCCACACATCTATTGCAGATTGCACAGTGGCGAGATCGAGGAGTTCTTATCACAAGACAGTCAGGACACAGCTCAGTAGGATTGAATTTTTGCATTAAACTTTTCGTCTAAAATTTAAAAGAGGAAAAAGCTTTTTCGCATTTAGTTTAACTCTAGAAAATTGAGAGTGCTGTTTTTTTCTTGTCTCACATATCCTGGATCTTTTGCAGAAGCTAAGATTGCTGTCAAGGTTACCACAAATGCAAAGACGAGAGAAATTATAGGATATAGAATTCCAGATATAACTAAAGAATTTTAACTTCCATGATTAATCTTACTTGGATAGATGAAAAAGTATAGTAAGAAATTTGCAAACAGGAGAAGAGACCCAAAAATTGCTTAAGTTTTATGGTTTGGCTTTAAAGGAACGAGTGGCGTTTTAATCATCAAGCATTCCCAATAGCTTGGCTTTCTCTAATGAAAATTTATTGAAAAAGAAACAATATCTTACCAGCATTATAACCAAATCGGTGTGGACTGAGTCAGGAATATTATCTGGGATATGATCAGCTGCTGTCCTTCCATCATTATCAGTTGCAAGTCTATTAGCCCCCTTCAATAACAAAGCTCGAACTGGTCTAGTAGATCTTAGCGTCTCAACTGATTTAACAGCGAGATGAAGCGGAGTGAAACCTTTTTAGTCCTTTGCCTCAAGATCAGGATCCATTGCGAGCAAATAGTTTAGAGCAACTTCTGAGCGTGAGTAGCAAGCCCAATGTAGAGGAGTTGATTGTCTGAAGTCTCATACATTCACATCTATTCCCATAAAGTTAAAATAGAAGATAAGCCCAGCGTTTTGTAAAAGTACAGTGGGATAGCTTAATCCCCTTAAGCAGCAACGTGCATAACTGTAGATCCAAATTTATTCTGCTTCTTGACATCAGCTCTTGTATTTTCGATAAGGAACTTTATTAGATTGAAATTTCCGTGATAAGTTGCAAAATGAAGGGCAGTGAATTCCTCGTCTGTGCTTTGGTTCGCCCACTCGCTTAACTTAGTTCTTTTCTACTCGAATTTAAAGGAAGTGAGATTGTAGTCTAAAGCGTGGTTATACAGAATTTAAAAGATCAATTAAGAAGAATCATGAAGGCTTCCTCAGAGTTTTTATAGCAGCAAAAAGCCAATGTAGTGAACTTTCTTGCATCTGTCATTTCCATAACGTTAACTTCTTCTCTTTCTTGCTGCAGATAACTTTTCAATCCACCAGTGTCATTTTAAGTGATGAACTTGAAAATTTGCTCGCAGTGACGTTTGCCCCAATCTGAGAGAACTGTACCGGGCTGTATGTTTGACACAGGCATAGTATTTTAAGTCTTCTTGCTGCTGCCTCTTTAACTTCTTCCATTACTATACTTTGGATTGGGTATCTATTAATCTTAATTCTGATCCATGTAATTAATAAGTTAAAAGTAGTATATAACTACACATATTAAATCCACTCCAGAAGGGACTCCATGAGTTGTAATAAGAAGCTCAGTATTAGGGCTTGTTGATTTGGCATTTGGGTTATTATCACTGTATTTACGCTGAGTATTGATGGGAATTGGAGCCATGATAACGTTGCTGTTCAAATTTCCAGTTATTCCACTTGCACAGCATCCTCCCCCGTGCACGTGATGATTGTTATTTGCTGCATTACTATTAGAATAACCACTTCCTCCGCGCGAAGGAGGGCGAGGGATCTATCTTGCATTTTTATCTAAGAATAGTATTTGATCCTAGCCATTATTAATAATGATCTGCTGCTGCATTGAGTTATCGCTTCCATTAGTTTATGAGTGATCTGGGAAGCCAGCAGTGCCGTTCTGATGTTAAGTGAGACAGATAGTGCTTGTCTTGGAGCCATCATGCTCGAAGTGCACCCCTTCTACTAGGGTGTGAGTGTTAGACTGATGATACTGCTAAATCAAATTTGCTCAAGCCTTTCAATATAGAGATGAAGTTTATAATATGTTGTTTCTATCTTAATAAGTGAGAATTATGCTCAATTATGCACGAGAATACTTACAGAGTTAAACCTTAAAACAATTAGCTAGTATTTTAAATGGGCCAATTTAGTTTGTTGATTAAGGGAGAAACTTAGGAGGAAGAGTACCTACGAACTCTGTCAACTTCGTCTAAGCTCTTGTCTTACTAACCACCTGAGACTCCTGATTAGCTGACCATAGATCCAGCTCTAGAGCCAATCTAGTCATGGTATAAATCTTCCAAGGGCCTTGTATTTCCTCCTTAACCTAATTCATTAACTATAAAATCTGTCTAAATTCCTTTGTAAGACCAAGAATTTCCTTAATAAGGCATATATAGAAGGGATAATTATTAATTCTTTTTAGGAAGCCAGTTAATCTTAGAATTGATTTTACATTACTCAATTAGTCTGATGTGAAGCCCAGTATCTTACCTTATTTAATTTAAATCTTGCTATCATCTTATCTGCTTTCAGAATTCTTTGCTTCATCTTAATAGCCAGAAGGAGATTCGGCTTATTATAGTTCAAAATTATGGTGATATAAAAAGCCACTTTGAATATATCATAAATAATCTTAGTCAAATGTGAGGAGATATTTTCTATCAATTTATTTATCTCATAATTCAAAAGATATAATAAACTTACTCAAAGCATAATATGTATTTTTATTAATTGTTGAATTCTCTTTTTGGATTTATCTCAATGAATAATTTGACTTCATTTTATAAATTTATTAAGTCTATCTATTCATTTTATCAAATTATGAGTTGAGGAACGTTCTAGAAGCACTCTACGCAAAAGAAGTATTGAAATTAAGTATTATTTTTAAATTCAAAGCAGCCGAGTCTTTAAAATGGATGAGTTTTAGCGTGAATTAGCAGAACTGCAACGAATGGCCTCCCTTAACTAGCAAGAAGGTAATGGTGGACCTCAAATGTAATACCTTATTTATCTATATTGTAAATGCCATAGTTCCCACTAAACTTCATGAACCAAGGAGCAAATAAACCTAAAGGCGCACCTGCATAACCAGGAAGTTTACCTCCAGAACTTAGTGGCTATTCTCATGAGTAGCTCTTACAGCTTTACTAAAACGTTTTAACTATTTAAATAAATTACCAGTAGATAATGTCTGGTCAAGTGCCGCCTGAATTGCAGACTCACTATGAAAACTACACAGATGCAAATGGAAACCCAATTATTGATTCAGAGGGAGGAGCTATGATTCAACCTACTCCTGGTTTTGTTGTCAAGACTTTCAAATGCAAATTTTGTTTTCACATTTGAATTAGACTAAGGACTCAACAGGTCAAAAGGTATTCATAAATATGACTCTACATGATATGGTGGATCCATTCGAGGAGAAGCCCATTCCAGAAGGAGATCGAGAGAAGTTTGAAAAATCTGAGTCAGGAATTCGCATTCCACTCTCCATGGGATTACTGAGGGAAGACTTTGACAAGAAGGGAGGGATGGCTCAAGTTGCAGATGTAATCTGGAATCCAAAGACCATAGAAAGATGCAAGATTGATGCTCAATTCAGACAGATAGTGGTTGAACTCGCTTTTAACTACTTACTATTAAAAAAATAGTTAAGAATGTTATTCTTAAACTACTTTGCTTAGAAATTCGGGAGGGAGCTAGATCTCAGATTCACACTCCCTAAGATGAAGTACAAGGGAAAGACAATACAGTATCAAAGAGTAAGAGCCAAGAAGGGCCCAAAGATTCAAGAGATGGCAAGTGAAAGCGATATTTGATATTAAAAACTAATTTAAGAAAATATAAAGCTAGGAAATGTCAGAAGAAGAGAGGAAAATTAGCTTTATTAATTTTACTATCAAAAGATTATTGAATTATATGGAAACGCATGGAGGCAAAAGGTTTAGAATCAATGAAAGGAAACAATAAGGTGAAGGAAGTTGTAGAAGCAACTCCCTCATGGTAGCTTTACTGTGTCCTTAAGCAGTCGAATACAGAAAAATAGGAGTATATCTTCAATTATATTGAATCATAGAATTCATAGTGTTCAAAGTTTATGTTAGTCGCTTTTCAAGCGAAGAGTTCTGGACTTAGCTGGTGACAGACTTGATAAGCAAGTCTGATTAATCTGGAGTGGGTGATTCTGAGGATCGTTTGACTACTCTAATTAGCTCTTTCCGTTTGCCTACTGAGATTGATTTGGTAGAGGAGTTCGATGGCTTGAATCATGATCTTTCAGATCTGCTAGTGCTGGTAGTTTCACTTCCAATTTTAAAGCATGCTCAAGCCTTGTAAGTCAGGGTGGCAGAGGATTATGTGGCGATTAGAGTACCTTTTCTTTATAAGCTTGAGATAGGAGTTCCTCTGAAAGTTGACAACTAAGCAACTATTATTTTCATCTAAATGCAAAATTCATCCACTGTTATGTAAATTTTATAAGTGCTTCTTTGATTGCAAACTAAGGAAGTTATTTGTAGTGCTTCCAAAATACAATGAGAAAGTTGAATTTGACGATATCGATAGTTCATATCATAACTAAGACAACGGAGTGAGCAGCAGCAGTAAGCCAGTTGCAGTCTCTGAGTTAGTGGACACTAAAAAGTTGGAGAGTGATTTATTGTTCGACGTTGTGTGACTAAGACACATATTTGTTCAATAGTGGATAATTAATTATAGTATTTATAGAGCAGCTATATTTGTATTAAGACTTAATAAAATATTTAAATTCTAAATCAATGGTGGAAGCTAGTAGCAAGCCCAAAGCAAACTTGCCTATAAAATCAGTAATAGCCACCACAGCTATCAATTAAGCAAGTGACTATGATGAAAGCCTAATTCAGAAGGGCCTCTAAGAGGCTTAGAGAGCTATAAAGCACGAAAGAGACAGTAAGTTCGAAGCACTACATGTATAGTATCATAACATCGATATAGATCGACTTGAAGAGTCACTAAAGTGCTATCAAGAAGCGATATTTCTCTTCAAATCTTAAGTTAACAAAGCACCCACTGACAAACAAGGAGTTTTTCAAATATTTCTCAAAAACTACGAGGAGAAAGCAGAGTCTCTTCAGTAAAAGATCAATGAACTTGAAACCTTCATATTTTCAAATGTACTACTTTCTTAATTAAACTTGCTCAAAATCCTATCGGCTCATAAAATTAGCTTGACTATGATGAGCAGCAATTCATAGTCGTGAATGAAAACCTATATGAGAAAGACTTTCAAGACTTGGACTTGCAGTATGATCCAGGCCAACTGCAGGCCGCTTAGAATAACTCCCCAGAAGATGCTGTAAGCATTTATCATCACTCATAAGCATTTAGCGTTTACTTGAGATTCCGACCAACAAGAAAGTGCGAGTGTTCTACTTCATGCGCAGACTGGAGAAAACTATAGCAGAAGGAGGTTATCTGACAGACTCTCTCTATGTGCCCAAGTATGTTTGGTACCAGAAAGAAGCTAAAATAGCAGAGATAGAAAAGAAGCTCAACTACTTTGACTATCTGAAGAAGGAACTTCAAAGAGTGAGCATCCTCTATCACAAGAACTGCATCTCAAAGGACAAATAGGAGGTGGACAGATTACTGCAGCAAGTTATTCTCTTGCAAGACACTCTTGCAACTGAGTTTAATGAGGTCTCCAAGATGAACGGGGGAAGTGGAGCAGGAGGTGCAGGAGCACTAAGGGATAATGAAATGATGCAAAGTCTGAAGGAAGGAGATCAGCAGTAATCAACTTGGAATAAAATCGGAAAGCACTTTAAGCAGTTTACAGACAAAGTTACCAAAGAGGCGTAAAAGATTGCTTTCAATTTCTACGGTACCTCGGTTGATATCTACGCCAAAGCTCTTCAAGAACTTTTCAAGGAAGCCTATTTCATCGAAAGTTGGATTTTGGACTTGGAGGCCCAACTTGTACAAAGTCCTCAAACTCTGAATCCCATTTAGATAAAGGAGACAGAACTACTTCTAAGAAAGCTGGCAAGAATATCCTAGTTCTTGCATGAAGTAGTAGTGCTGCTAGTGCTAAGTGATCTAAGATACTTAGTTCATCGGTATTTGAAGAAGATGTACAGCTCTATGGTTGACCTTCACTCCAAGATTAATTGATCAGCAAAATGGATGAGCTAGCTTCTTGTAATTATAATTTATTCTTCTGTGAGATGATAATTAAGTTAGTGTAATCGGGGGGATAGCCTACAAGTATATAATCTTAAAATGATAATACTTCATTCTTGATGGCATATTTATTCATAACGAAAAACTCGATATAACTTATGTAGTTGTTGATTCATAATTGTTTCTGATAAGTGACTTGGCCACTATGTCTGCCTGCTCTGCTTTCCCTCTGTTCTCTTTTCTTTATCAATTGCTTAGTAATAAGTTCTTTCTCGAGATCAGCTCCAGTGCTCAACCTTGTAAATAAATTATAATATCTCCCTTAACCTGAGAGCAGCTGCTACTTTTCCTGCAAATGCTTCCTCCTCCTCTTACTGAAGAATCTTCATTTGTTCATCGCACTCTTCTTTAAGTAATTGACCAGAATCTAATCCCTCCTTCATATAGTTATCAGTGTATTAAGAGTGTTGCTTCTGTAGATTCAGTATATTCTAGCTGACTGGTGCATTCAAGTAACTATTTGAAATGCCCAATCCTCCTTAATAATTGTAGTAGTTTGAAGATGAGAGGTTCTCATACAGACTTCGCTTGTGCAAGGGACTCTCTGCATTTGAATCTCCATTTATGAAGTTGCCCAGCCTAGCCCTTAGCCTTGATAGATTAAATTATAGGCTAAGAATATGATAGCACTGATGTCTTGAGTGAGTTAGGTACATTTTTACTTGAAACTCCGCCCCCATAGCCATAGTAGATTCCTGAATTATTGTTGTTGTAGTCCATAGTCAAAGCTCTATAAATATTGAAGAAAGATTTTGCTATCTTACATTTTATTGTCCAAGATCTATCTACTGCTGACTGACTGCGGGTAATTAGCTGCTTCTTGTCTTCTATTTGGGCTATTATCCCCTGAGGCAAAGACGCTATTAGTGTTAATCTTTCCTAGTCCCTTTGCGTGTGCAAAGTTCATGTACTCATCCTCGCTAACCTGATTTCTGGGGAGAAGCCGTTCTTTCAGCATCGAATTCGCCCTTGCTTAGGAATTTGCATCCTTGATGTTAGTATAAGAAGTTTGGAGAGCAACTTAGTTTGAAAGTATGCTTTGAAGTTGCTGATTCGTCAACTTCCTATTCAATTGTTGATTTTTATAGAGCTTGATTAGTAAGTTTAGTTCTTTCTTTTTAGAGGCCTGCATCTTAGATTTCTATTCATCCTTACAAAAAATAATTCAAAGATTTAAGATATTTATTATAAATAATGATAGATATTGCTGTTTCTTATAAATTTATTAACAATTACAAGTAAATATATTGCGAAGAATAAAGACTTTAAAAAAGACTTCTTTATTAATTAACGTTTCTAAAATTATATAATAAATTGTCTTTAATGTCTCGATTTCAAATATAAAGTTTATAATGGATGTCGATTGCTGGTTGTAAATGTGGCATTACTTATTTGATTTGTTATTGTTTAATTAAATGTGCTAAACATATATAAAAGCAATCCTTACTTTGTTTTTTAATTTGCTGTTAACTATCAATCAGATCGTCAGATCTGTATTTCTCACTAATGTACCTCTATCTTGGGGTTATCTGTTCCTGCGAGTAAGTTAAATCTGCCTCCTAGTTCTTCTAATTTGATAGATGGTTTGTTTTTTGTTTATATAACTATCCTCAAGAAATTTATATATAAAGCTAATTTGATCCTATCTGCTATACTTTTTATGAAGAGGGAGTTACACCCCTTATCTGGCGCGGAGATTTATTATACTTAATTAATTACCAACTTCAAAAAATATAAGATGTCTAATCGCCATCCATTGAATGCTGACCGATTTCATTATCTGCAGTTACTATAGAGTTTTTATCCTAGTTGATGGAGTTGCTGTTATCGTAGAACTATTACTACATCTGATGAGGACTGGATTTCTTTTCTGAGGTATTCACTTCTACTTACTCAACTATCAAGTTCTTTATTGCTTCTCTATCCTCAGTGTTTTTGCTTGTAAGAAGGATGTTAGAGTTTTGGTGAAAGACTATGCTCTCAGAACCATTAATCAGCCTCCCCTTCTCATAATTATCTGTGTTTTCACTTAATAGGTTTGTGATTTGCTAAGAGGACTTCCCTTCTTTGTTAGCTGTGACTTCGCTTGGCTGTAAGGGATTCTCATGGACTGAGGGGTATCTAGGGCACTCATATGGAATCACAGTATTGGGAGCTTTTATACTTTGCTTAGCCACTGACTACTGGTTGATCTCTCCTATCATGTCCTCTTCAAGACCTGTTTCTATATAGGAACTCCTCTGCTTGCGAGCTTGCTCTCTCTTTAGAAGAATGTGCTGGTAGGTTGTCAAACCTTTATAGTTCAGCCAAATGTGGTAGCTAACCAGGTACGACAAAGCTAGGCCTATCAGAAAATTCAAAAGACACATCGACGCTCCGAAAGCCATCAGGGAGGGCTGGTGTGGAGT
The DNA here is from genome assembly GCA_027382625.1 of Tetmemena sp. SeJ-2015. NCBI lineage: Eukaryota > Ciliophora > Spirotrichea > Sporadotrichida > Oxytrichidae > Tetmemena > Tetmemena sp. SeJ-2015. The sequence continues at coordinate 151 of JAJKFJ010009404.1, read as the reverse complement.
CAGTCCGAGGTACTTTTGATAGTTGATATCCACACTATGGAGATACAGATATAGTAAATTGTAAGATGAGAATAATACAACTAGCAACTATCTTTACTTTATCTCCATAAATTTGCTAAACTCTCGATATTCTTAAGGAAAGTGAACGACA
>JAJKFJ010009385.1:0-14683 GCA_027382625.1 Tetmemena sp. SeJ-2015 | reverse complement strand
AGTTATCTGAGATAGAGGAAGCACTTAAAGGTATAAAATTCAGAGAATATGAGACAGACGTCAAGGTCACCTTCCTAGAAGACTTTAGATTGCCTGTTTAGGGTTAAAATTTAGCATGATTATAAGTTTAATAAAGAAATTAATTATACACAACTTATTTTCACTTTCTTATCATATTATGGGGTTTTGGGGTTTTGAATGATTTGAGAAGATGAAAAGAAGACATGACTCATTTTATTTTTAATTGATCTTGCTTACTACATTTATTCTTTTTTCTTCAAGCTACTTGTGTAATTCTAATTTTGAGATATTACAATTAATTTATAATGAAAAGATTCCTCCTGCTGCCTATCCTTTGCCTTATATTATAACTTCTTACATTATTATTTTGTTTACTTATCGGTAGTGTCGTCACAACTCATCCAGAAAATGGTTTGAAGCAAGACTCTGATTTAATGAAGTTCTTGTATGCACCATTGAAAGCGAGTGGGTCCCCTAACATCACAGACTTCCAAGTGAAAGGAAAGCAATCTCTCATGGCTCTCTAAGACTTTATATTCAGCATGGAGTCTAACATTCAAACCATCGGAGGTGCTGACATCGCTCTGAATATTAGAAGCATATATTTTTAGAGTTCATGAATGCAATAAACAATCTTGAGAGCGTCAGCGACTTCTTTACAGCTAGTGGATATGCGGCAGTTTTCCCAGAGTAGTACAACCAGAATTCGGTCTCCTCTGCACTTTCCTATATCCAGGGTCATATGCAGTGGATTCAAGCTTATAATCAGACCTTTAGTTCAATCTTAAACGCAAACAACGACACCAAGACTTGCGCTCAACTCCTTGGCCAAGACTATCTAAGCGCATAGACTGCTCTCGGAAAGCTTCTTAATTATTCGATGACAAAGCAAGTTAATTCCACTCAAGCTCAGATCTATGCCACAGATTTCATCTCCTATTGCAACAACCAGGGCTGTGAGAAATTCCTCTATGATTTCCTTTCAATGCTGAATCCTGAATACACCTACTACAACTAGAGCTGTGAGCTACCTTAACTTATTCTAGGTGGCCTCCCATCTTCTGGCATCCTAAGAGGTTAAAGAGACCAGTCTATCAATATGCTAGGAGCAATCCTTAATCAAATTTTAGTGTCCCTAACTGTCTAGTCAGCATCTTTATTTATAATTTAGCCTACAAAACTTTAGGACTGCTGAAGTTAGATGCCTGGCAAGATGTGCAAGACACCTATGGCTAGAGATTGAGAATTGTCTTCGATAGGATTAGCTCTTTCGATAACTATATTCAAGAAAACTCCATTCATAACGCTGAGTACAATTTTAATAAGAAACGAGGTTCATAAGCACAAATTTTAATTTGAACTTCAACTTTATCTCTGGAGTATTGCCAAACAATGTTGCCTTGGCTAATCAGATTCAATTATATCTACAGACTAATTTCCCGTCATGGGTGTGGATAGTTGCTGTCTACAGTGGCAGCTACAATGACGCCTTCAATTATCAACAGTGCAGTGGTTGCTTCTAATTCACTTAGTTCTACAACGACTATAATGTGCTCGTGTAAGCTGTCGATCCTAACTCAACTCCTAACACTAAGCAGCTTCTCTCCTCTTATTGGAGAAACTAAACCCATAGATAGATATAAAAAATAGCTTGCACTAATAATAAAGGTTAGGAGCTTTAAATTTCTGATGCTTATTAGATAGTGACTACCTTACTGGCAGATACAGCTAACTGCTTCTTTAATTTCATATTATTTTTATGATATTTTTGTTATATTCATTGCTTCTAAGCCGTTCTAGCTTTGATCGGCGACCATGCCTTGGCTGTAAATGGTGGCTCTTAGTAGAACGTTTATCATTCAATTTCTGTAAGAAATAGCGGCAATACCCTAGTTGTTTCTACCAATGAGTACTGTGGTAATTTACCCTCTCCTTCCAGCATTAAGAAACAAGAGACAGTGAAAATGGCTAAGCAAGCTTTGCAAAGAGAATTTGAGGCCTTTTTGTAATGAACAAGAAGTTGATATTATGTTTGAGACATAACTTTATCCTTAAAATTTCAAATTATCAACAATCCTATTTTCTTTGTCTATCTTTACTTCTTCTTAACTATCTTTTTACTAATCACACTTACTTATAATTATAAGATACTAAGTGGATATTTCTAAATACCTCATCCATCTAATTAATATCCCTCAAATAAAATTCTATCTATTTTCAAGTATAGTACGTTTTTAGCAATAATTATAAGCTGAATTAATTAATTTTATAAACTATTTTAATGAAAAGATTCTCCATCACTCTATCTTTGTCATTGGTGGCACTGATTTCCACCTCCTACCAAAATGATATGGCTGGCGTTCAATATCCACAGTCAACTTTAAGCGAATAGGTAGGTGATGACATTATAGCAAAAGGGTTAACTACTCTCCAGTCTATTTAGAACATCTCAGCAAGTTCAATGAAATTTAAATGCAAAAGCTGTTTTAAGTTTGAGTTAGTCCCCTGACTAGATCATCGCCAGCATGACAAGCACCATCTCACTCCTTAATCAACTTGGAACACCTGGAGTTGCCTACTATTTGTATGGCTCCGATTCCAGAGTATTCGCAGCAAATTCCCTCACCTAGTAGCTAATATCTAATATCAACTCGGTCAAAGATAGCATATCAATATTATGATTTAATCAATTTGTAGCATCAGTAATTACACTAGCTCCTTGCTAGCTCTCTAAAGTCAAGCCACCGCCAATTGCAGTAAGACCATTGGTGCAAACTACAACGTCATCATGAATTCCACTCAACAACTCTACCAGTTCTTCAAATACTTCTCAATTGGAAACCCCAGAGTACTCAGATAGAACTTTGCTGACAGCTGCGCAAACAATTCTTGCATCACTGCTCTTGAGGGACTGCTTGATACTCTTTCATTAATTTTTACTCTGACTGGTGACTTTGAGCAGCAGTCTAACAACTGCGACTTGTTGGTATCTCTCTATGATGGCTATCCAAGCAAGGGCTATTTCTAAGGCAACAGAGCCATGTTTACTTAGATCTCAGGCTTTGCCTTTAACTTGGCTGCACTTGGTGTCACTCTATAGTCTGGAATCTCAATCATCAACTATTAAGATCAAAATCAGTGGAGACCATATGTGTGTATATTTATGTTCTCTCTCTTAATTTTTGAACTTAAGAGACTACAATAGACTAGATTCTTACTCAAGATCAAGGCAGCATACGATAGATGCAGTTTAATAAGTAATTTAGAGTTGTTATTACGTAATCAAGATAGAATAGTTGAATTCGATAGGCAGCATCTCAACTCCAATACTATTACTTGGAATGGAGAACGCAACCTCCGCTACTTCCTCCTCAATAACATTAAGCCCACCGACACCTATCAAAACGTGAGCACTAAAGTGGCAAACTTCTACATGAACCTATACCCAAGCAGATACTGGATGATCTATACTTACCAAAACGTGCTTGGTCAGTCTCTCAACTCTTGGAAATGCATAAACTGCTTTGCTGCTTACAACGTTAACTCCACTTACACATTCAATTATTCAAAATAGTGCTTATGTTTATTGCAATGGACTTACCACATAATCATCGCTTCAGTTGACAAATAGGATCAACCAAATGCAGCTCTGATAAGCTCAACCCTTTTTGATACCTCAATTAACAACTACAAGAATCAAGCAAACCAATTGGTTACAGACTGGTTCAACTCTCAATGCCTGCTCGGAGTTATTTCAACCTCAGGTGATATCTAGGGATATGCTTTCGTTGACCCTAACTTCTCAACTGGAGCAAGACTCGTTCAAAGCACTACAGTTGTTAAGACCACAGCTCTTATCTGGGCAGTCTAAGGAATATGCCCTTACTAGCAGCAATGACTGAATAGTGATGATTCATAAGCATCTGCAACCTTATTTCTTAAAACTTTAATTATACTAGCCTTAGATAACTTATTCGTTTGAGTAAAAGTTTAAAGTTTAAATAGTGATAGCGAATTAAGAGACACAAAGCAATACTTCACTCAGGGCTTTCTCTTGTGCTTGTAAATGCTCATATCCTCCGACCAGTCGTCTTGCAGCACCTCCATGGGGAGTTTCTTCTGCTCTTTATCTGTAAGAGTGAATCTCTCTTGCTCCTTGAGATACTGCTCGTCTTCCTCTCTAAAACTGAGGCGCATGTAATCGGCAGGTTTCTTTGCATCGCGCTCTGGGAATCTGAGACCGTACATGTTTGGCTCGGGAGGAATAAGTTCCTTCTCCATCTTTGCAAGCTCTTCTTTGTTGGGAATGTCATCTCTAATGTACCCCTTTTCGAGTGCCTCAGTGTAGCTTTTATGACTTAAAATCTGAGAGAGAGTATCAAATAATTATAGAGCTGAGACCCTTGACTTTGAAATACTTGGGACTGACTTTTGAGATAGCCTTGATATCAACTTACTTGGCCACTTCATCAACCACAGCTTTGAATGAGAGAGGCTCGTTGTAAGCAATATCTGCTAAGATCTTGCGGTCCAAAATTATATTAGAGCGAGTCAAACCATACTGGAAGCGAGAGTAGCTATTTCTTTAATAGCAATTTACAGATATTTATAAAAGATATGCATTTTCTTCAATAATTCCATGTTCTCTCACAGCAGCATTAATGTTCATAATCCACTGTCTTCTAGTAATTCTCTTCTTTACTTTTCTATCTCTATAGGCGTACTACAGAGCTCTGTGTACCTTTCTTAGGGCGAGTCCGTAGTTGTTATTTGAGCGTCCTGTGAAGCCCTTGGCAAGGCGCATTACCTTCTTCCTTGAAAAATTTCCCATTACTTAGAATTATATGATTATTTAATTATTATCGACTTTATAAAATACTCAAGCGAGAAATAAAGAAGTTGAATATAAAGATAAAACAACTCTGTGCGTTTCAGAAGTAACTTTCGTTGATTGCCTTCTACTAATACTCATTTTAGAAGCTGTCTCTATCTTTTTAGCATTCATTTAATGATGTTAATGATCGTAATAATATTTAGTTGCATTTTGAAGTATCTAGTGACCATAAATAAACCGCGTAGCTATCCAGATATAATTAATTTAAATCTTAAGCATTGAAAAATTTTAATTGATAGACTGTAAAAAAGCCTGTTGAGGTACCATACATGAAGGGGTTGTGCTGATTGGGAGCGGGAGCGTAAATTGATATGGCTCCATCAATACAGTATTGTCCACTGGTCAATAGTTACACTTACTCCTTGGCGTTCAGCCCTTTAAGAATAGTGGGGAAGTCTAAGCTTTTCAAGTAGGCAATAACTCCAGCTGCATCTTTGTTGATTTTCACAAAGAACTGCTTCTAAACTCAAAGCTCAAACTTAATTAAATTTAAAATTAGACTCAAATTTATTGTTTGAAGTAGTTCTCCACATAAAAGCATTAGGAACATGCGTAGTAGTAGTTATTGCTAATATAGTCTTAGGAAACAGTTCCATTTAAATAATCAAAGAATTTATTTATTTCATCATTTGAGGAGACAAGCATGAAATAGTTCATTTCTTAAAAATTGGATTGTAAATCAGTCGCCAAGTACAAAGCGTACTGCTCGAAGAGCTTATCTGAAGTTCTAAAATAAAGTAAAGTAAAAGTAAAGTAAAATTTAGGGAATAAATATAATATCAATTTTAAAACCAGAACTTATTACAGTACTAGCTCTAATATCGAATTACTATATCCTATGTAAAGATGGCTTTAGTTTATATTTTTTAGGGATAACTTCAACTCAGTGGGCAACCACTAACATTAAAATTTTTCCTACTATCTGAAGTTCTATTTTTATATTTTATTCAAAAAATCATTAGAGATAACTAATCAATATCTATTGATGTAATTGTAATGATTGATGAAATTTTGGATGTTGTTCATTTGGTTTTAAGTGAATTCCTAGTCGATAAATAAAAAAAGAATGAGTTTGTAGCGTTGCAAGAAACTTCTGATAGTAGGTTCATAAAGCAACTGTGTATTCTTCCAGTGGCTACAAATAAATTATCATTAATAGGTAAATAAATATTTTTGGCTTAAATTAGCAGTTTTTAATATGTTGTAGGCACTTTCAACAGTCAGACTTGCTGAAAATAAGGTCATCAGGTAAACTTAAACTAAAAAAGTTAGAACTTTTAATTAAAACTGAGGCACCTGAAAATCAAGTCCTGAAAAAGCTTTCTTCAGCAGTGATTAAAATTAATTTGAATAATATTTTGCAGCGAGCGTTTCAAGATCGGCAGCTCTCCACATGCCATCGCAACCGTATTATCCATCAGGCCATCTTTGAGCATTAGTGCCACTCAACATGTCTCCATACCAGCGAGAGTTATTCTCACAAACACTTAGCATAATTATAATATTTACTCATTATTATAACATAACAATTAATTGATTGCTGTTGTCGCAGTAGGAGGTGAAATTAGATACAAGAGCCTCTAGTTATGTATCATTCACGGGATCTATTCCTTTCTTGGCTCTTGTAATTAAGTACAGCAAGTGGAAAGAGTCCTTCACTGATTAAGCAAATAATGATAAAGATAATATAATAGCATTCTAAGTATATAGTTTGATGCATTATTGCTATACTCCGTATGTTTCTTAGAAATTTGCCGTCAACTCTGCCGTCCTAAATAAAAATATGCCTTAATCTAAATTTCTTCATATCATTTTAAATATTTCAATTTACCCTTGATTTATTTTAAAAGAGAATTGACTATATAAATTTTAAGTGAATAAAATAATGATGTCCAGTTTCTGAGTAGGTAGAGAGACTTTTCAATGTTATTCACAGAATAGTACTGCTGAGTGAGTGAAGTGGCTTCAGGATACAAGGCAGCGAAGCCTGAGGCAGATATGTATCTAACAATATCTCCATCAAAAACTTTAATAATAAACTATACCTTAAATTATTTTTTTCAACTTATATCTAAGCTGCGAGATCTGAACTATAAACTCTCTAAATACCAAGTCTGGGAGTGTAAAAGACAGGAATATAGTTAGTAAGGTTAGCGATTTCAAAAAGAGCCCTCATGCCTTTATTTGTGTAGTCTAAAATGTCATCATCAGAAAGTCCACTTAGCGAAGGGAACAAAGCTGCTCTGCAAGTGAGAACTGAAGCAAGGATAATTAAAGGAATCTAGTAGAATTGGCTCTTCATTATTTATATTATAACATTAATGTGATTAGTTTGCTTACCTATCTTTTATTCACCATATGCTTTAGAGTAGAAGACTCTATGCAATAAATACTTCTCTATTTTATGAATAACACGATAGAGCTTTACTTGAAAGTATTTCTAGTTATAATAAATAATTTAATAAAGAATGTTATCTTCAATGGCTGCAGCCTACCTCAAGAGGAACCAAGCAAGAGTAGGTCTTCATTCTTTCAATATCTGCATGGGTCTCTAATATTGCTTATAGATGCTGACCTCTTTGCCAAGAGCTGGTATTCACTCAATCACCCAGGTTGTGGATGCTTCAAATGAGACTCCCGTCACTGTTTATGAATCTCCAGAGTACTTTGGTATGTAAATCACTAGCTCTATCCGACTATAATGACAAGCATTGAAAACTTATTGATGAAATATAGGCTTCAAGGACGCAAACAGAAACAGAGATTGGGCAAGCGGAGTTATCGCAAGTGAGCACAAGGCAAAGTTCTTCTCTCTCATTCCTTTCTTCGTGGAAGCTGTAAGTGTATTTTGAAATGTAAAGCAGAAATTTAACTTCGCTTTATAGATCGGCACTCCCAAGTACTTCGTCTTAAAGATGGAGCTTCTTCCTCAGAGCAAGTAAGTTTAAGTTAGAATAAGCATCATCTTAACTGTCAACATTAAATGTGCTTAAAATTGGAGGAGTGTATGAAATCAATGTGCCCATCGAGCAGTGGATCCCAGTGACTCCATACGATTACTACGGTGCACAGACAATTCTTCATTTCAAGCAGCATCAAACTCTTGATCTCGACATGATCTATGCTAACCATGTAACAAAGGAGATGTACCTCTTCGATAAGAAAGGACAGTGGAAAGATGATCGCTATGCATTCTTTTCTCTTAAGATATGAAATACTAAAAGCTATCACTTGAAAAGACCTACAACGAGACTAACTGGTATGATGAGTTCATTAAATAATCATTTCTGAGTCTCAGAACAAATCGTGGAAAACATAGCAAGAAAAGAAACTTGCATTATTTAAACTCTACTCTCTTTATTTAAAGATCTATATTAGTTATATATTAAAAATATGAACAGAGCAAGTCACTCAGACTTAATGTGCTTAAAATTTTTTTATGTGTCCTTAAAGATGAGGGAGTTTACCATGAAGAGCTATCTCTTGAATATTTTTATATGATGAGTTCTACACAATTAACTTCTGAGATAAAAATGATAGCCCTAAATTAAGATGAATTAATAAATATAAAATATCAATCATAATCTTACTTGACGATCAATTATGGCAATTCACATTTTTATTAAATAAAAAAGCTTAATAAAAAAGTAGAGGCTCTTCATTATCAAAGTCAAAGAGGAGTCAACGAGCTAAATAATAAATTAGTGCCTTTTTTAGGATGCTGATTATTACCAACCCTTTTAAAATTTATTAAAATTTTTTATTTTCAACCTTGAATTCCATTTCTACACAAACACATTTAATTAAACTCATCTTCTTTTAGATAGACACATTGCAGGAATTAAGTTTATCAAAGTTTTAAATACAAGCGATATTTTAAATGAGTCTGAGACAACCAAGGAACCACAAATTTTAACCTCAACTTCATCAGGGTAGAAAAGGCTTTTCAAAGCCTTAGCAAGGTTTTTAACCCTTTGAAGAGGACTATCAGTATGATGACAGATTCAACACCCCAAAGAGATCTATATGCCAAGACAGTGGCAGGAAGATTAACGATAGTTAAGCACACTTTTTCACTCCTCCATCCTCAAGCACCCTTTTTGCTTCCACCAAACTTCAAGACTCAAGCAAAAACTACAAGAACTAAACTAACTTCTCATGCGTTTAAGATGCTAGTAGTTCAAGTTCACTCTTTGTTCGGCCCACCAACTTTTCTTAGACTTTTCACAAAGAAGATTTCTCCTTATCAAAAGAAGAGTTTTCTCAATATCATCAGCCCTCCTACTACTAGAGAAACTTCAATGACTCTGAAAGTATGGGAAATTTTCATGGGAATAAGACTAGATTCTCAAGAGAAACTCTATCATGTCAAGATATGCATCAACGTGAGGTGTATCAGCGAGAGGACTCAATGGATTTTGAACAACCACAGTCGTTTGAATTGAGTTAAGATCAGAAAGAGAGAATCGAAGCTTTAGAGAGGCAGATTTAAAGCATCATCTATCCTCAACCACCTCTTTCAGCTCAAAAACTTTTTGAGCAAGAGCAGTATCAGATTTTGAGTGTGAAGATGCCCCATCTCTCAGATTTTGAGCTACTTGACTTCATCAGCAATTTGTGGAGGTTCAAGCTTTCTTTTAACGAGAAGGATGAATACTACAGGTAGGTGAAGTTCGAACGCTAGATCTATCTCTAGAAACTTGAGGATTCCGTCATGAGAAAGAATGACCTTAGAATGAGGATTCAAGAGATCAAAGATGAGAGTTTGCGACTTTAATCTCAGCAAGCTTTCATTTCAAACTTGTAAAGCTCACTTGACACTTCTAGCAAACCATTTGTGAAGAACTCAAGAGGTTTTGCGAACTTCTACAAAAGTGAGAACTCTTACTAGTCGAGCAACCATTTCAAACCAAAGTTTGAGGTTTCAAAAGAAGCAAGCAATCGCTTCAGAGATGACTAAGTCTATCAAGACCCTGATTCTTTCAAAAGAGACTTGAGATAGGAGGCTTAGTAAGAAGATCTCAACTGCAAGCTTTCCTAAGATGAAGAAAACTTCTCAGACCAAGAGAAGTTTAAGGGTATCAAGAGAGTCTTTAGTTCTTTAGAAAAACTTGAAAAGACTCACTACAAGTCGGCTTTTGAACTCTACTGCATTGATCAGAGAACTCAAACACTAGTTAACTCTTCATCAGTTTCTTCTAATGCAAACCCAAATTCTGAGATTACAGCCCCTACTGAACTCAAGAAGCTCAGAAATGAAGAGCGAAAGCTTAAAGGCAAGACTGAGATTGACAAGTTGAAGAAGTAGTGGGAAAAAGTAGACAAAAGCGAGAAGTTTCTCTATGAATAAATGAGCAAGGCCGATCAACACAGAGCTGCTTATCTTGAAAAGTTGCAAAAGATAAAAGGCAACCTCGTTGAGAGTTTCCCAGAGTTTTCAAATGATCTCAACCTTTTTACTGTCAAAGAGGAACACATTCATCAAGATTTTAAATTTTAACCTTCGCAGAGGATTTTGAAGCACAAGATGCAAAGAATCTAGTTGAGAGAGGACTAGTAGCAACTAGAAAGAGTTCTTGAGGAGAGTGAGGAGGACTTGATTTCTCAAAGCTCTTTTGAGGAACAGCTGAGGTCAGAAGCACTTTTGTTGCTTTCGAAGAATGAGAATGACCAAGTGTGTCAATAGAAGCGAAGTGGGAAAACTTTCAAACCTACGGGGTATGAACCAAAGTCCAAGAGTCTTGGAGGATTCTCATTAGCTTCAAATGAAAACCCTGACTTATAGAAAGGAGAGAACGAGGGTCAATTGAAGATTGTGAGGAGATTTGAGGCGACTGAGAAAATTATTTGAAATCCACCTTATCAGTTTTGGGTGTGTGCAGATTCAAAGAGGGCTTGAAAATTTAAGTTTGAGTCCCAATGAGAGCTTAAGCTGATGGCTTTCATTTTGAAAAATGAAGCATCTATGATCATTCTGATCTTTGACTTAAATTAATTTTGATAATTTTGATATACTGATGCATCAAAGGGTTCAAATTATTCGTGTTAATAATAATTCAACGAATAAATTCTAAAGAATTCAATAGGTCTGTTGTTTGAAGAATGCATTTCCATCCTTCCTAGCTCCTAAATAATCATTCATTTTTAAATTTTCTTTAAGTTTTAAAATTTTAATTCATCCATCTGGACATCAATAGTTCCAGCGTTCACATTTCTCTTACTCTTACCAGCTGATAGCCCCAATCATAAAATCTTGGACAATTTAATAATCTACATTCAATTATAATGAAAGCACTGAGTCTGTCTCCACCTTAGGAATTGGCCAAGATGTCAGCAATCTGATTGAGAACCTCTGTGGCGACTTCATTTCCGCAGACTTGAGGCTAGGCAAGTGCGTTGGCAATAAATTCGTCAACAGAGCTAAGTGTTTGAAAGTACATGTCCTTCTCATCCTCGAGTTCCTTGGCTTGAAGTGCCTTGATGCTCAGTTGCTCTTCTACCGCATGAAGTCTGTCATTTTTCTCATTCAGCTCCGCTTGCATCCTCTCAACTTCGAGCAATAAGCATATTCTACATATGTATAAACTTGTTGCTGAAGTTGCTGCAAGGCCTGGTTGTTGACTTCAAGGTCTGAAAGTGAGGGCTTTCTCTTCATTCCAAAGTCTCCACCTCCGGTTCTCGCAGAATTCTGCTGATTGGCATGATACACCATGGAGTTGGCCACTTTGTTAGTGAGATTGTTGAATGGAGAAGTAGCAGAAACTGAAACTTAAAGTGCTTTCTTGGGAGCAGTAGCATTTGTCGTAGAATACAATTTTAAGCTATAGGAATTCATCATAGAGGTGTTGTGAGCAGCAGTAGAGGGTTTGGCATGAGGAGCCTTGCCACCTGGTTCGCCAATCAGATAAAGATCGGCGCCCTTTCTTCTGCCGACTGCATCGTATTCATCGCCTCTGTTGTTGATATCCCAGTAGCGCTTGATCCACTGCATCATTTCCAAGTTGTCTTGGTACTTAGCTTTCATAAGCTTGGTGGGCTATTATCAAAATTAGACAAATCTTATAGAGAAATCATAATCTTGTAAAGCTTTATATTATCTTGTAATAGAGAGCAGCTTATAGAATTTCAAATAGAGAAGGACAAAGCTTTATTAAGTGGGACGAAGATTTGGTTTGTCCGATTTTATAATATTGAGCTTACATCAACATAGCGGCCGATGTTGTTCTTTTGAAAGGCGTTTTGCAAGATCTTGTAGTTATAAGAATACTCATAGTCGTGCTTCGCATTCCAGTTCACCTTGCCCAAAAATTAATATACTCATCAAAATTAGTTTTGTGTATTAAAGCCCATTTGAACTGAGCCTGGATAGATGGAGTCAATGATCTGGCAATAGACTGCGCCAGTAGCACACTACTCAATCTTCTGCACATTCAACATACTTAATTATATAGATTTTTAAATAAATTGTTCAACTAAGAAGGGAATGAGATTGCATTAGGAATTACCTTGAGGAGGTCGTTGAGCCAGGTGAGGATCTCAGACTTGCTCACAAAGAAAGCCTAGTCCATGATGCCGATTGTATCTCCGTTCATTTTCAATTTCAAATTTATTAGTATTATCTCGCATTTCAAGCTAAAATAGGATCCACACACAAGCCTGCACCTATTTTATTCTTTAAATTTCGGATATATGAAATTATTAGAAATGAAAGGGTTTGTGTGATACTGAGTGTTAATAAATAGTACCGGATTCAAATGAGAACATATCCTATTTAGCTGTGTTTAATTTACCTCCCTCAAATATAATGAGTGGCAAACAGGGAATTTGAAAGAGCGAGCTGGAAGTAGATAAAAAGCTCAGTCAGCAAGTTCATTGACTGTGAGAAATCCCAAAAGGTTATAAGGTTAACTCCCACTGTGAATAACAAAGTGAAAGCACTATACCTAGCATAGTCATAGGTATCACTTAGGAGGCTTGCAATCTCGTCCGCTGTGAGAGCGCTTATTGTATCCTGTCTAACTTCCTACCAGGCATTTGCAGTGCCGACAGAGAACACCCACAGGAAGAATTCTCCAAATACTTAAATCACGCTCATTAAGTTCGTGTAGAAAGTTCCAACTTGCTTATGCTTTGAAACCTCAAGCTTTTAAGAGGTAGAAGCCATTAAAAAAATCCTAAAAGCATTCATCACATTAATGCTCAGATTTATTTTATAGAAGCAGAGAATGTTTGAGTTGCTATTTGTAACGATTGAAGCATCTCTCCATTCATGAAGTTGTCCAAGCCACCGCCGATTATCCATGCGAATATATTGTAGATTCCCTTAAACAATGAGTAGAAAATAACTGCATAGTTGTTCGCATCAAGAAGTTTCAAATTGAAATCTTCTTGAGTCTCAGACACTCTAGGTACTGAGGTTAGATAGTTCGCAACTTCAAAAGGTCTGAGGATGTTAGATTTCAAAAGCTCAATGGGATTCAGTTACATTTTTAGAGCGATAGCTAAAGTATCAAATGCTTTAGTATAGACTTAAGGAAGATTTGTTTATTAATTATTATGTGATTGAATTAGTAAACTATGATAGATTGAAAAGGTTTCTAGAACAAAGATGCGAAATTATTGTGTATTAAATTGTGATCATACTTAAAAGGCATCATTTGAGCTAGATTCTGATATATTGATAATTTAAAATACGTATTAGCCAAGAAATGACAGCTCACAGTCATCATGATCACGATCATCACGGCCATGATCACTCTCATCATCATCACGATCATCATGGTCATGACCATCAAGAACATAAGCACTTCACCATTTTGGGAATCGACTGTTGCGACACCAAGAACCTCTACATCGCACTCTTGGTTATATTCCTTGTAGGAATGAGAATATTCATTGCTCGCAAGAGGAGAAATGAAGAGGAGCACCAGCGTCGTCTTGAATCCTATAAAGTTCCCAAAGAGGGAGGAGTCTTGCAAAAACTACAGAAAGATGCAGATGGCAACATCAATTTAAAGCTTGCTAAAAAGATTAAGATCACCTCTGACACCTACATCTTCAGATTCTCTTTCCCAGATCCTGACTACACCTTTGGCCTGCCAATTGGACAGCATGTGATTTTCTCAGCAAATATCCCCACAAAGGAAAAGCCTCAAGGAGACCTCGTACAGAGAAAATACACTCCTACTAGCACTATCTAGAACAACGGCTATGTAGACTTTGTCATCAAGATCTATCGCAAGGATGTTCATCCTCGTTTCCCTGATGGAGGAATTATGACTTAGCACCTTGAAACCCTAGAAAATGGAGATATCATGTTGATGGAAGGCCCTAAAGGTAGACTTGCATATGAAGGCTTCGGCAATTTCGTGATATCGAAGAAAACTATGAGAAAGACCCGCATTGGTATGGTAGCAGGTGGAACAGGTATTACACCTTGCTATCAAGTGATTTAAGCTGCTCTTTAAGGTGATGATGGTACTCAACTGAGTTTAATCTTCGGTTGCCGCACAGTTGAAGATCTTCTCCTTAAGGAAGAGCTGGAATCATTTGCTGAGAACTACAAAGATAGATTCACGCTCACTTTCACAGTCGATATCAAGCCAGAGGATAGCTAATGGAAGGGAAAGGTTGGCTTTGTAACGAAGGAAATGATTTAGGAAGCACTGCCTGCTCCTTCTGATGATACAATTATTCTCTACTGTGGCCCTCTACCTTTTGAAGAAATGATGGGCAAGCATTTGACTGAACTTGGCTATTCTAAGGATC
>JAJKFJ010009380.1:0-14684 GCA_027382625.1 Tetmemena sp. SeJ-2015 | reverse complement strand
TCTCATCCATGGTCTTGACTGGAGCTAAGGGTGGTCTCGTTAACATGACCCAGATTTGTTGCTTGCTTGGTCAATAAGAGCTTGAAGGAAAGCGTGTACCTAAGATGCAGAATGGAAAGACGCTGCCTTGCTTCTTGCCTTATGATCCTAACCCCAGGTCATGTGGATATGTGACAGACAGATTTATAAGTGGACTCAGACCTTAAGACTTTTACTTCCATTGCATGGCTGGTAGAGAGGGACTTATTGATACAGCTGTGAAGACTAGCAGAAGTGGTTACCTTCAGAGATGTTTGATCAAGCAGTTAGAGTCTTTGGTCGTGAGCTACGACATGACAGTTAGAGATAACGATGGCTCAATTGTTCAATTCCTCTATGGAGAGGACGGAATCGATGTTATGGACTCCTCTTACTTAGAGAAGTTCGATTTCCTTGAGAAGAATTTCACTAGTCTGATCACTTCTTACAACGGCACTGACATTCTTTCTAAGGTCAATCGCGCCGCTGTTGACGAATATAAGCACAAGTGTAAGAAGGTCCTCAAGAGAATGAAGAGAGACAACCCTGCAATCACCAACACCGAGCTTAAGCGTCATAGAGGAGACCCTGCACTCTCTATTTTCCATCCTTAGAAGTACTTCGGCTCAATCTCAGAGAAGATGGACCGTAAGCTCAAAGAGTACTTGGAAAATGACTCATTGTCTCAGATGCTCACCAAGTTAGGTAAAAAGGCCATGAAGCAGAGGTTTGAGCCAATCAAGGGAGAGACTTTCAAGAAGATGTACTTCCTAAAGTACATGCGCTCAATAGTCCACCCAGGAGAAAATGTGGGTACCATAGCTGGCCAATCCGTCGGAGAGCCTTCCACACAGATGACTCTAAACACTTTCCATTTGGCAGGTCACGGAGCCGCTAACATGACTCTTGGTATTCCCAGACTAAAGGAAATTTTGATGACTACTCCTACTAACATCAAGACTCCCAATATGATTGTTTACTTCAGAAAGGATCTATAGGGACTTGATAAGGCATAGATCTTATGGTTTTTATTCTAAAGGAAAAATGAAGATGGAGATGTATGCCAATAGATTCAAGAGACTCAAGCTCTCAGATGTAACAAAGGAACTAAAGGTATCCTAGGAAATCGCAGAATTGATATCCTAATGTTATATAAAGCCCATTTATATAAAGCAGCTGATGAGGCTGGAAATATCTTGCGTCTCTACAATATAACTATCGAGATTGAGAGTGCAAAGAAGATCAAGAAGAATCTTGGCATTTCCTTCAAAGGACTGGCTAAAGTCTTCTCAGACCAATTCATCACTCTCCTCATGAGTGAGATCATGAAGCAGCTTAAGAAAGCCAGTCAGGATTAAGGTGAGGATGATGTTAAGGTCCCCGTTGGAGGAACCGCTAAGATTAGCAAGAAGTTTAGAACAGCTGACAATGCTGAAGAAGTTTTCGATGTCGAACAAGAGGAAGAGATTGTCAAATAGGCAAGCTAAAAGAGCAAGAGCAGCGTCAAAGGAGATAAGAGTATGGTGGATGAGGACGACGAAGATGGTGAAGGTGAGGACGATGAGTACAACATGGACATAGATGGCGTGCAAAAGCAAGCCAAGGATATCAAGGGATACGAATAGGAGGATGAGGAGGACTAGGACCTCTAGAGAAGAGCTGCCAATTCTAGGAACAGCAAGCCAGAAGAAGGTGAAGATAAGGATTAGCTGGAGTACTTGAGCAACGTCTTCAGAGAGAAGTACGCTAAGTATAAGGGCTATATCAGACGCATTCACTTCGAGGATAACGAGTCAATGACTGTGACTCTTGGCTTCCCTCTACAGTTCAAGAAGATTCTCATGATCACAGTGGCTGAGTCCATTCTCTCCAAGGTGTTAGTGAGATCTGTCTAAGGAATCGAGAACTGCATCTTGGTCACACCAGACAAAGTGAATGAGGAGCCTTACTTGGTAGTATAGGGACTTAACTTCGAAGCTTTCTACAAATAGCAGGAAATATTCGATGTCAATAAACTACCCCACATCATCCGTTGCTTTGATATAATTTTGACTACGGTCTTATTAAATGAGTTTAGAATCAAGTCGAATGACATCTGGCAGATTATGAAGAAGTATGGAGTTGAGGCAGGTTGCGCTAATTTAGTCAAGGAAATTAGACAAGTTCATTATATGTGTGCTTTGATTCAATTTTTGCTGCAAGTGTTTAGCATGTATGGAATCGAAGTGAACTACCGCCACCTCTCGCTCATAGGAGACTTCATTACCTTCAACGGAGAATACAGAGCCTTCAACCGTATCGGCATGCAGGAGAGTTCTTCTCCCTTCCTCAAGATGAGTTTCGAGACCACTATGAAGTACCTCATTGAGAGCTGCGTTTCAAAAGACACTGATGATCTAAGCACCCCAGCATCAGCACTTGTCCTTGGATAAGTTCCTAAGGTTGGCACAGGAGTGTTTGACATCATTCATGATCCCGACTATGCTCTAGCCTGAAAGAAGTAAGACACCCGCAATTATTAGCCTAGAACACAGGAGCTACTCTCCTAATTTCTAATACCTGAACTAATTAATTAACACTATCATTTCATATAGCAATTCAAACTATTCTGACTTATTTCGAATCATCAGAAATTACTGCTCTAAAATTTAAGATAAGATTCATTGCTTATCGTGATCTTATATTCGTGAGATGCTTATATGTTTAGCATTATAGACTTTGATATAGTCAACCTACTCTGCTTCTGATTCATTAAGCTGACATTAATTTTTTCTAGATCAAGTCTTCTTTGCTTTCTTGAGTTAATCAGCACTGATGAGCGAGCCTATTTGGCCTCTGCAGACCGGGCACTTGTTATCCTTTTGTCTGAGCATGTTTCCGCAGCCGCTGCACACGCACAAGTGCCCACAAGGCATAATGAGAGTATCTTTATTCTCTGACAGACAAATTAAGCACTCCTTTCCTGAATCAACAATAAATCAAGAAAATGGAAAAAAGTAGGCATCGTCATCTACACTTGGCTTCGCACTTTCCACCAAGTCAGCTTCATTTCCATGGACTGTTTCCTCCTCCAAGTCGAGACCGTAAATATTCTTGATCTCAAACGGAATACCGTTTATCTATAATAGGCTATTTTAAGAACTTGCTTGATAGAATTAATGATTATAAGATTATAACTTAAGAAGTTTATCTATCTTTGCATCTATCTTTTTGAAGACGTGGTAATGTTGAAAATTTTAAGTCTTGAATGCAACTTGCGTTACTCTCTCAAATGACTTACCAGAACCAAGTGCTTGACGATATGTACTCCATTAATTTTCTAATTTCCATCCTTGTTGAAATAGCCGTAGAGAATAAATGCCTGCACCTTCCCGTTCTGCTAGTAATTTATGCTAAAGGTTATGGGGTAGTAATCTTTAGTGTTCTAAAATAGAAACGTAATGATCATATAAGTTTTTTCCTCAGTTCTTATAGAGATCTCTTTAACCTCCTTAACTGATGAGTGAGATGTTGAACTGACACTTTTCAAAGGGGATAGTCTAGCCCATACCTGCCTTTAGGTGTATTTCTTGAAGATAGTTCTCTCTGTCGGGTGTGTACATCATCTCTGGGGCGTTTAGCTCGTTTCTCTTCTCATTAACGCAAGTGTTCACTCTGATAGAACAGTTGCAGAGAGCGTCAATTTTAAACTGGATTTGTAAGATCCCACTTGGAGAAATTTACTACACACATTCGTCAAATATGCAATAGAAAAGAGAAATTAGGTTACACCTATTCAGGAGAGAACTAATTTTTTTTATCTTGGTTCATAAATTTCTTGAGGAAGTTAATTGATAGATCAGAAAAGAGGTAAAATAGTTATAAGTGCAGCTACTACACTACTTACAGTTTTTATTGTTTCCTTATCTATGTGCACTTGCAGCTGGAAGTTCTTTAGATCTGCCTTTTTATTATCGAATTGGAAGATATATAAAACATTATAATTAGTCTATTCTAAGTCATTCTTCGATACATAT
This sequence comes from Tetmemena sp. SeJ-2015, assembly GCA_027382625.1. NCBI lineage: Eukaryota > Ciliophora > Spirotrichea > Sporadotrichida > Oxytrichidae > Tetmemena > Tetmemena sp. SeJ-2015. Next base: position 10,650 of record JAJKFJ010009380.1, on the reverse strand, counting down.
TCTGCATTTCTTAAAATACAAATGTGCACATATACACTTTGTTATTTTAGGAATGATTTGTGTATTTCTGAGGCAGCAATCATCTGAGTCATTTGGTAGGCTCTGGGGTCTTAGTATTGAGGGGGCATATGAGTTTACTACTAATATTGAGGAGCCATGGGTTAAGGAAGTGGAGGTGCTCTTTATATCTATTGCTGATACTGCTGCTGCTGCACCTGCGACTACTGTTATCGCTATTGCTAGCCAGAAGTTCTATAAATACTTTGAGAAAAGAACTAAGAGCAAGTGAATACCTTTAGTTTGAGTTGTAGTTGTAATTTTGCTGAGCTAAACTTAAAAGTAAATTTGGAGGAATTGTTATAAGTTTGAGAGTTGGTTTGCCTGAGATCTGGACTGGCTCCTGTTAGATTGATTTGAGGGTCTACTCTGACTGTCTCCCATTTAAATCACTGAATCTGATTATAATTATACCACAAATAAAAACTATTCTTAATTAGCTTGGAAGCTCTACCTTTTAAAAATATTTGGTAAATTAAATAAATTCAAAATAGAGCATTTAATTATAAAGGGAGGCAAAATTTGTTAAAAATGATATTTAAACAATTCAATTAAATCCATTCTAGTTTTAGCAATAATCCGCTTTGAACTATTCTTAATTTACACTAATTTTCCATTACTACAGACACATAGGAGTCTAATTAAAATATTCTATTTTATTTATAGAATATCTGTCAATCTATTTTGCTTCAAAATATGACTATTATATTTACTAAATCAACTTTAAAATGAAAACTACTATTATTAGAAAGTAAATTACAGATAGAGGAGAGAGACATTTAAAACTAACATTGACTATAAATGGCTCATTTGATTAAATTTAGCTCATAGATAATTAAAGTCTATCTTAAGATCTTAAATACTCGAGCTCAGATATCAGATTTAGCTCTTGAGCCACTCGTCCTTGAGTATATCGGTGCAGTCAGGTCTTGCATCTCCACTCAGCACTAAGATTTTCTTTATAAGAGCCTTAGCCTGGGGCGACACTCTCAAGTCCCTGAACTCCTCGCTCGTCTTCTGAACTTCATCTGGGAACTAGAATTTAAAATCCTAATCATCATCTCAATATATTGATCATCAAGAATTGAGCTTTTGCAATCTTGCGATAAAGCTCACGCTCGTTTTCAGCTCTGAAGGGAGTCCTTCCAAATAGCATAGAAAAGAGGATCACTCCAAGTGCCCATATATCTGCTTACTTCCCGCAGTAGTCTCTCTTTTAGACTATCTCAGGGGACATAAAGGAGGGAGTCCCACAGAAAGTTCGCAGCTTTTTATCCCCAGCCATGCTTATGCTAAAACCAAAGTCTATCAGCTTCACTTTCCCACTCTCTTAATAACCAGAGAGACCTCTCCAGATTTATTAAAGCACGATTCACAGCATAAGAATAGTGCAAAAATGTTCTGGCCAGAAATACATTAATAGTCATTCTTTATATTTGTCACAAATATTAGCTCAATCTGCTACCTTTCATTGGCTGATAATGAACTGGTCATCGCTGTAGCCGTTGTAGATTCTTCCATCCTCTAAAAGTCTATTTAGAACTCTTTCGAAAGTTGGCTGGTCGATGTTGCGCTTGAGTATCTGATAAACATCGCCCTTCTGTGCGAAGCTTTGCTTTTTGCAAATCTCTGCAATCACGCTGAAGATCTACTCAGTAGAGTCACCGCCCTTGCCTGAGAAGCCCATCTACATTGCTCCTTGAGAGTTACGTGCGCCGCCGTTAGCGTTTTATGCCTAAGAGGCCATTCTTCCGGTACTGTCTGAAGCGAAGTCCTTGCTCTAAGACATTAGAATTAGGAAAAGGTTTAAGTATTGTTGAGCTTTTAAGAGAGAGCAAAGATTATTTCGAGAGCACTTACTGAGAGTACACCCTTCTGTCTCATTTGAGAAGCGACGCAAATTTGTAGGAAGTGATTGGTGATCTCATCGAACTTTTCGATCTTGTGAATGTGACTGCCGATGATGACTCTTGTCTCCTTGAATTGCCTCACAGTTCCATAGATCTTGGCGTAGACGTTCTCTCTATTTGGAATAAGTCAATACTTGTTGCGCTTAATGCAGATTATACTTACGAGTAGACGAAGTCCTTGAGAACTCGTGGGACTTGGTCTTAATCCTTTTTGTAGAAAACAACATCGATGGTGCTGGTGCTATCCTCAATGGTGTAAGAGAACTTCATTCCACCGTCTTGCTGATTGCAAAGTTTGCCAACCAAGATTATCTACAGATAAGGAAAAAATGGATGTGTAACTAACTAACATTTTTACTTTGTAGATAAGGGTTAGATTATTCAAACTAGTGAGTGATAATGATAAATTACATCTTGAATGGGCTCGTTATCGATCTCAAGGAAGTCATCTTGAGTGAGGAGTGCACTCTTGACCATGAGGACTGAAACTGGGTGGAAAATTCTCTTTCTCCTCAGTTGACCGTCGTTGTTATTGCTATTGTTGTTGCCACCGTAGCCGCCTTTGCGTTCCCCTCCATAGTTGTTGTTGTGGCTTCCGCCTCCATACTGATTGCTTTGACCGAAAAAGCCGCCGTTATCTGAGTACTAACCACAAGCAAAGATCTCACATTAAAGAAGAATAGATTGGGATATAACTCATTATCAGCAAAAGTTAAACATAGAATGAGGAATCAAGATAAGTAGATAGATTATCGTTTGGAATTGTCTAAATTGGGCTAAATTGCCACTTATTGTGTGTATTGAAGCTTTAGTTTTGAAAAGTAGCTTACCATGATGATGATGAGTTGATTTAGAAATTAAATTATTGAAATATCGCGGTATTTTACAATTATTTATAATACTTCTCCTCTTGCAGAGTGCATTTATCATGAATAAATTAGGGAGATCATTTGATAAAATAATAGCATTAATTTAGAAATGACAGATGTGTTTAAGCTTATCAAAAAAGATGTCAAAAAAACTTTAGAGACAATCCAAGAACTACAAACTGAATTCCCCAAAGGAGAAAACATAAAAAACTATCCCTTGTTAGTAAAACCAAGCCTTCACTCCTTTAGTGAATACTTTTGAGGCTCATAAATATATAGGCAGCAACTTACTGGAGATGTTTAGAAGATTGGAAAGGAATTGAATAGCTCAGAGACTAAAGAATTATTAAATATTATTTATATAATTCTTATAGACTTTGGTATGAATAAGATTATAATCTTATGACCTTATATTCTACTTTAGCTCAAGCAACTGGAAATTCAATGGACATTCATATAAATAGTAGCTTAATTCATCTTCAATTTTTAATCGATAAAAAAATTATGATTGCTAGCACCCAATGAGAAAAGTCATTACACATCTAAGGTAAGTGAGCAGCGTTATTCCTTTTCAATTATGAAGTGCTTTCTGAATTGAGTTTGTAATTTTTAGATGAGGAAATTCAGGGATCAGCATAACAGCCTCAGAATAGACTATTTCAAAATTGAGTACAGCGTCGAACAGCTCAAGAATTAAGATGATAAACAGCAGCTCACTTAATTCGCATTAGATGTGCATTGAATAAGTTTACTAATTAAAATACTCGATACAAGTTGATGAATAACCACAATCTGTTACCACTTATGCGTTTTTCTTGCTTACTACAATTGATAATTTTGAATGAGATTCATAGGTAGGGAAAACAGATAGGAGAAATAAAAGATCTTGGGTTGGAGACCGTGCAAATTATGCGCATGGCTAATCAGGAGCAAAATGCTCAGAGAAATGGGCTGATCAGGATAGCGCAAACTAATCAAAGAATTGCGATGAATGTGCAGTAGGCAGATGTGATAGTCCGTTAAATAAAGCGGAAAGAGCTCATGTTTAGAGCCATCCAGTTCGTAATCATAGGCCTTCTAGCTGTATCCATATTCCTAATCCTAATCATTAGAATCAGCCGCTGATTAGGGCTTTAAGAGAGCTCCACACTTTCTATAGATGAGTCATCAAATTTGATTATAACTTTAACTTCTGATCTTGGATAATAAATCTCAATTTCTCGTATGTATTCATAAGTACATATTGCAGGAGAACTGCCTCATCTTAGCTTTGACAGCTGCAAATACTGACTTGGCCAATTCTGATGCGTTGAAAATGGCTAGAGAGGTCGACCCAGAAGGAGAAAGAACAATCGGGGTGGTGACCAAGATTGACCTCATGGACTAGGGAACAGACGCCCTTGAGCTACTCCAGGGTAAGATCTATCCTCTTAAACTCGGCTACTATGGAGTGAAGTGCAGGTCTTAAAAATAGATTGATCAAAATATCTCTATTAGAGAGGCCAAGGAAAATGAAAAGTAGTTCTTCTCCACTCATCCCGTCTACAGTTCTCATACTGACAAATTAGGCGTTGGATTATGAAAGTATAGAAGCACTTTTAAATAACCATTTCTTTCTTGTTGGATTCTTATCTGATTCTTTGAACAAGATCCTGTGCACGCACATCTTGAAATGCATTCCATAACTATCAAGACAGATTAACGAGTTGCTATCGTAGAAAGAGATAGAGCTTCAAGGCTTCAACGAGAGCAAGATTTATGATGACTCGTAGAAGGGGCCAATTATCCTCAGCCTCATTTCCAAATTTACCCAAAACTATAGTGAAATGATTGAGGGAAAGTTTGTCCGAGACAGCGCTGTTGATTGCTTAGGAGGCTCTAGAATCAACTAAACTTTGTACTTTCTTTGATAAGAGAGTTTTGTCTCATAGTTATTATTTACATCTTCCACAATATCTTTGTGAAGTCAGTTAAAGAGGTGGATCCCTTCTAGTACTTATCTGAGTTGGACATTCTAACAGCAATAAAGAATTCTCAAGCCCTATCCCCTTCCTTATTCGTACCTGAAGGCGCCTTTGAAGTGTTGATTAGACAACAAATAGCAAGACTACTAGATCCTTCTTTAGAGTGCGCGCATAAAGTCTACAAGGAATTGAGGAACATAGTTGGCAAGATTGATTTCCAAGAACTCAATCGCTATCAAAGACTTAAGTACAAAATATGCTTATATTTCAGTAGTAAGATTTTTCGCTACTCTCTTCTTAGAAATCCCTTTTTTATGCGACGTGATGGAGAACTTGCTTGACAAGTGTTTAACCCCCACGACAGACATGATAATCCAATTGATAGAAATTGAAAATGCTCATATAAATACGAACCACCCTGACTTCGTGGGGAGTGCAGACGTCCTCCTGAATCTGTTCTAGGGAGAGATAGAGAACCAAGAGCCCTCAGAGAACAAGACCTACAGTCTCCTCAATAAGAAGGGAAAGCAGGGAAATAACGAAGGGGATGCCTCCAATACCAATAACAACAATAAAGGAGGGGAAAAGGGAAAGCAGCAGATGATGAGTAAGTCTGAGATGATAAAGCCATCTGCGCCTATTCAGAACAAGAAACCTAAAAAAGAGATCATTATGAGAGTGGTTTGTTTATTTGATAAGGGTTTATGGAAGAGGAGAAGCAGACTTAGCAGGAAGAGAAGGGTGGCCTGTATGGCTTCTTCTTTGGAGGCAATTCCAACTAGAATCATAAGATATGTTTGGTATGAGTGTATTTATATGCATTTAGAATCAGAGAAAGCAATCTGATAAAGGGTTGGAAGAGCAGAAGAGCACCTAAATAGATCAGAGAGCTCTCAATGAAGAGAAGATCAGAAGGGCTAAGGAAAAGCAAGAGCAAGTGAGATAATCATTATATGCTTTAATCACTTATAACAATATTGCGTTAATGAGGGAGGAGTTTGAGATTCTACAAAAGTTGGGTGCTGATGGCTCAGGACAGGATAAATCCAACTTGCCTCCTGTTTTCTTGCCAGCCATACCTAGCAAGATGAGAGCGAAGGAGGATGTAAACCCAAGAGCACTCATGGAAGTAATTATGGTCCAGAATCTCATTCAATTAAAGTAAGACAATTAATTAAATGCACTTATTCAGAGCTACTTTACAATTGTGAAGAAGAATATCGCAGATCTTATCCCAAAGACAATTATGGCGTTCTTGATCAATGAAAGCAGGAATATCTCGCAGCAAGAACTTGTTAAGGAGATTTACCAGCAGACCAACCTCGATGAATTGTACTAAATGAGAATGAGAAAATGATTATATGTTGTCATTGATGAATTATTGGTTGAGGACCCTGTGATATAATAAAAGAGAGAGCAGAGGAAGAAGGAGGTGGAATCACTAAGGATGGCCCAGTCACTGCTAACTGAAGTGGCCACTCACAAGGTGTGAATTCAATAAATATAGTTCTATTTATATAAATTATTTTGCTTTAGTTTTGATATTATCTCTCTCAATAGATAATGCATCGAGTTTAAGCATTTTTAATTATGGGTTCTATTTATTTGAATATGTACTTATAGGTAATTCTCTTAATCTACTCTTCAATATCTTGGGGTTGCCCCTTGATAGGCACCTTAGTGATACCTGGTAAGTCCACCAAAGTGAGGTCGACTACATAGGGGGAGTAGATAGTGAGCTAGATGGGCGTGTCAGTGATATTTTTGTCCGTGCCTGCAATTCTATCAGTCTGTCTCTCTATCTCCCTCCTGATCTCTGCAAAGTCGTAGTACTTCTCACCCTCTCTGTGCAAGAACTCGCCCCACTCACTCTATGTTGAGGTATCGATCTGCTCGAATTGCTAGTTAATGCTACTGTTAGATGGTTGTTTCTTGGCTCTCTCTTGAACCTCTGTGCGTCTGAGTGAAAGGATTAGGGGACACCTGGTGACTATGCCTGATCCTCTTGGGAGGAAGTCCCTGCCTACTATGGACTCGAGCACTGATGACTTTCCGGTGGACTGCGAGCCTACTACCACTATCTGAGGCAGTTGAATCTAGTTGCCTACGTTTATCACTTTGAATGCCTCCTGCATTTTAATTAGCATTGGGATTAGCTTCTCCATTTTAAATCTATTTGTAAATGAGTGTTTCTTTTTAAGCTTTTGAAGTAGTGTGTTGTGCTAAGTTCTCTTGTAGAAGGAATATGTTCTTCTCCTTTTTGATAAGTTTATATTGATGGTAAAATAAATTAATTACTCCATTTCAGACACCTCATAAATATATTCACCCTTACAACTCCACTTTTTTAATAGGGTGGTGAGAATAATTTTAAAATTGAAATATGAAACTTAACAATTCCTTCACGGCCAAGAACTACCAAACACAGGCCATCTCTTCAGCCGCCCATCCAGTCAACTAAACTATTTCCTATGGACTCTCTGACTACAATCACTTAGATGTTACAAAGCCTAGTAACGCCACAACTCATGATCACAAGAAGAGAGCCTCGTCTAATGTCAGGGGATCAGCCACGACGAGTGGCTTTAACTTTTCTCAGGGAGCTAATTTCCAAACAGTGGATCCAAATATCACCCACTCGAATTTTTATCGCCCCTTTGAAAAGAGAGACCCACAGCTTTCTCCAAAGATAAACTCAAAGAGATAGTGAACTGTGAAATTGAATTTTATCATCTTTTATTCTAAGGTTTATTAAAGGCGATCCCTTTGAACTTCAACTATGCAAGTTTAAAAGCCCAGGATTTCATGGCTGATTAGAATGAAGGAAGTGGACTATTTCGAGAGCCAAGATAGCAGAGAAGAAGCAGAGAAAACTTGTAGGCAGCCATAGAGAACAACTATTTAACTCTAGAGCCTCCAAGATAGGCCAGTGGCATTCAGTATCCTCCCAACATTGACTATTTCTCATCTGTAAGATTAATGCTTCTATCATAATATTACTTTATAGATACAAGTGAATAACTACACTAAGGGAACTAGAGATGCAATAAACTTCCATCCAAAGAATGAGGAATTAGAGCGGGCCCTCTCCTATAGTATAATCAAGTATGCCTTGGATATAGAATGCTATAACACTAACTCTATAGGCAACACAAGACCATCAAGCAAGTTGAGCTAGAGTGTGAGCAGAAGATGCAAGATGAGAAAAGGAGGTTCTAAGAGAAGGAGAATGATAATAAGCACAAGATCAAACAACTGATCCATAAGATAGAGAGTGAGAAGGATAAAAGACTCACTGAGCTCACCAACTACACTGACATCAAGAAGAAGGTAAGAAACGCCAAGAGTCTATAATTGCTCAAACATCACTTCCTATATCTCAGCTTGCCACTTACCGCTCTTTTTAGAATCTTGAACTGAGGAAGCGAATCAGTGAACTGATCTTTGAGAACAATTAGCTCAATTCTTAACTCAGCCAGTCAAAGTCTCAGCTAGATCAATTGCAATCCCAGAACATGTAGTTCTTGAATCAGATCAATCAAATCTCTGAGGACGTGATGAAGACGCAGCAGAAGTTTGGCAAGAAGCTCCTTAAGAGAGATGCAAGAATTGATGAACTACAAGACCTACACACCAAAGAGCTGAGGAAACTGAATAAGGAGCTGCAGGCTCTGCAATAGCAAAATAAGGAGATGGAGTTTCAGCTATATTCGCAGCAGAGGTAGGGCCAGACCACTATTCAAGAGCAAGGTCTCTATGAGGACAGAATCAGACAGCTGCTGCTTGATCTGGAAGGGCAATCTAAGAAGTACATCAATGAGTTTAATAAAACTAGAGGATGCTATGTTTGCATATTCATTCGATGAGATTAACAGCCTGCATGATCACTACAGAAAGTATGTGAACAAGTGTGGTGAATACGAGGAGAAACTCAATATCTCACACTCTGACTACGCCTAAGCAATTGATAATGAGCGATCTATCAGGAAGGAGAATGCTAACCATCATAAATGCAATCCTATGTGCTTTTTTGAATGTGAGGTTGAAGCTTGAAAATGAAGAACTGCAGCAGAGGATCATCAAATATAGAGAACACAACACAAAACTCTTATAAGAGTAGGCAGTTAAGCAATAACGTACCAATTAGGAAGCTCCCTGTCCCAAGTGCATAAAAATGATGCAGACTATCCAGCAGAGTGACTATTCAAAGTTGAACGAGTCAGACATGTTCTTCAGAGATAAAGGCGACGACTTTAAAACTATAGAAGAGGAGAAGCAGTAGCAGCCAAGAAGTCACAGTAAGAATCAAAAGCAAGGTCCTTCCAATAACAATCAGCAAGAGAAGTCCCCTGAGGAAGCTAAACCTAAGAAACCAAAGGTAGAGCAAACTCAGCAAGAATAGCAAGTTCTCTCTAACCTAGTGGAAAACATATAGCAGAGTTCTGCACTTTATAACGGCTACATAAGGAGGACTTTCTCATTGCAAAACATCCTCTTTAAGCGTAATAACATGATCAGCAAGAATCAAATGATGGACGAGTTGGCTGAGTATGATAACCTGATTCGAGCCATGGGAGCATTATTCTACACGAGTAAGAGGATGAGCGATTAGATCCCGTGTATCTTCCAAGCTTGGAAGGAGCATGCATTTGAGCAGAGAGCTAACAAGATTAGAAACTTGCTTTCTCAGTCTCAAATTCAAAATGCTCAAATCACTAACTACCAATCTAACCAGAGACAAGGTCAGCCAAAGTAAAGCAGCAACAATCAAGCTAATATGATGCTCTCAGGCACCATTAATCAGGAGGACTTGATGAATTCTCATACCTAGTATAGACAAGCTCTTGGCAATCAAGGTATGACAATCCTCCATGATAATAACCAGTCGGAGGAGTACTTCGAGGAGCAAGACGACTTGAATGCCATGGATGAGGAGGAGTTCATGAAGGTGGAGAACTCCAACCGCTCCTACTCTATCCTGCCAATCAACCCCATCAAAGGCAACGACCAAAGAAACGACAGTCAGTATGAAGACGGTGAGGAGAACAACATCTCTTTAGATGTAATTAATTATTTTTTCTACTACTTATATAAGATGACGATGATGATGATCCTCCACAGCAGGAGGGCCAGGAAGAGAAAAAGACTGGCTAGCCTAAATGGGACTTCAACGAGGACGACCCAGAGGTTCAGAACGTGAAGTTGCTCTAGAAGTATGCATAGATGCAGGGAGTGACTATGGAATAGATGATGAGTAACTTGCAAGGAGATGACAATGCTGGGTTTGGACTAGGTCAAGATGCTGAGGCTAACTTTGGGGAGATGGGGCAAGAGGATGATGAGAACCAGCAGATGGTGTTTGTGGACGAGGACGGTAGAGAGCTGGACCACGAGACTGTCATGATGATGATGAATCAGGAGGGACTGGTGCAGGGAGATGATGGATAGTTCTATTACCAGGGCATGGAGCCGGGAGAGTACGACATGGAGGGCGAGGAGGATCAGGAGCTGGAGGAAGACGAGGATGGGATGGGCTACAAGGACATTATAACTGCAGACGATTACATTATCGCTTAAATAATATAATGAATTATTCCTCTATTATATATTTTCTATGGTTTAATAATCTCTTAATAACGATGAGGAGGAGGCGACTGCGAAACTGCTGCGAGAGAAGCAGCTTCTGAAGGAGAGAATCCTAAAATCAAATTTCAAATGATATTATTCAATTTTCACACACTTACATTTTTAAATAGTTTATAAATCTGTCCTATCATAGTTGTTATTTAGAGGTAATAGTTAGTCATATATAAAATATATGGCTGAGCTTCCTTTGATCATTTAATTTCT
>JAJKFJ010009377.1:0-14685 GCA_027382625.1 Tetmemena sp. SeJ-2015 | reverse complement strand
TTAAATTTTATCAATCTTATGAATTTCTCTTTCTTGTCTAAATTTGATGAAAGCAATTTATAAATCCTGAAATTAAAATGATGTAATTATTGCTTCGCTCTAGCAAAGAAGGCTTCAAAGTTTCTAGCTCACTCGATCCAACTTAAAGAGACAGCCTGCGTGCTAGCATAAACATTTCTGAGTACGTTCCTTAGAGCAAGTACATGAAGGATCGATGGTTGAGTTTGAAAATGGAGGCTAACTTTGGAATAAGAGAGTACGAAGACTCTGTTTATCTGGGGTAGTTGGATATTACTGTTAGGCATGGATTCGGAGTTTTAATTTACAACACCAACAGAATCTACGAGGGAGAGTGGCGAAATGATTTGAGGCACGGTATAGGATATGAGAAGTTCATGAATGGGAATGTCTACTACGGGGAATACGTAAGAGGCAAATCTGAAGGGAAAGGGTCCTACATTTGGTCCAACGGAGAGAACTATGAAGGTGAGTGGCTTCACGGAAGGAAGCACGGCTATGGATCTTGGTGAACTTCTGAGGGTGAGCAATATGTGGGCTAATGGAAGAACGGAGAGACTTCCGGTTATGGAGTTTTCACATCAAAGGATGGTGCCAGGTATGAAGGCCAATGGAAGAGAAACTAAAAGCATGGGCAAGGAAAGCAAACCTACCCTAATGGAGAATCCATAATCGGCAATTTAAATATACCAATTGAATGATAGCAATTTTAAAAACGGACTTCCAGAAGGCTATTGCAAGCAGTACTTTGAGGATGGATCTGTATATGAAGGACCATTTGCTTTTGGAAAGAAAGAGGGATAAGGAATTTGGACGAGAACAGTTTTGAAATTTGATAATAATGTTTAGAAAAACGTCAAAGTTAAATTGCGATTCGAGGGAGGTTTCAGTAATGATATGAAAAATGGGAAAGGTAGATTCGAGTGGGGAAATTTCAGTTTCTATGAAGGGGACTTCAAAGATAATCACAGAGAGGGATACGGTGTTTGCACTTGGAAAGATGGAACTGTCTATGAGGGAGAATGGAAAAAGGGTAAATAAAATGGCTAAGGGAGGATTACGCTTCCTGATAGGACTATAAAGTAGGGAATATTTAGGAAAAATGAGATCATAGAGGAAACCCTAACACCAATTGATAAATTAGCCAATAGTCTAAGGAGCCCTATTCTGAGACAGAGTCATGAATTGAATGGGAAGTCTTACTTTTCTAAAATTAAGTTCAGATCAATATCCTCTGCTAATCAGTTTGACTTACAAAACATTTCTCCCAAGAAGAAAGATTCTTTCATTTGCAAATCACTGAATACAAGTACGATATCTAAATACACAAATTACCAGACTTAAAGATCCTCTCAGAGTCCAAGTTTAGGTAAAAATATTATTGAGTCTCTTAAATAAAAGAAAAAGAAGAGCTAAATATCTAAATCCCTATTAAACTATAGGAGAAGAGATATTCCATCTAATCATGAAATTTCAACTAGCGCTTAATTATGAGCCTATTTAATTTTTTTAATCTTCTAGTTTGTATAATCAAATCTTATTTTAATCGAATTTAGTAAGGAAAAATATATCTGGAAAACTACTTAAAAACTTCCAAAATGTCGAGCTTATTTTTCTTTAATTTTGTGGAAAATTAAAGAGAGTTGTATATATAAAAAAAAGAATGATCTGAAATTTAAATATCAATAAAATATAATTTCATAGACACCTATAGAATATCATTCAATTATTGGCCATCTAAATAACTAGAGTAACTTTTCTATCTCTATTTCGAAGCTGCTGCTGATTTATTTATATATATAAAAAAAACATTTTGGAGAAGCTAATTAAGTAAAGCACAGGTAAGCTAATATTCCAAAAAGTTAAGAGCCTTCATCGATCCCATCCAACCTTCGCCTAAAGAAATTTCCAATTTTGGAATGCTTTTCCCCGGTACTTGAATTGCAAAATCGACATGGCTATTCCTGTTTAAACTCTTTCAGCATTTCAAAGTTTAAAAAACTCTAAAAATAAATTAAATTCAAAAACTTTGACCTTCGATAAACTAACTTCTTTTGTCTATTTATATGAAGAAAATTATTAAATATCTATGTCTTTATTTTCGCTTGAAAATATTTTTATGCAAAATAGAAATAGGTAATTTGCCCAGAGCATATTTGGCTAGGCCAAAAGTTTGACTAGCTTAAAATGAATTTAGAGTAAAGAGAGTTATTATCCTGCAAAATAGAATATTTGATTATTTAGTTTTAAGCTGCTTGATTCTTGTGAATTGCATTTAACTATAAAATAGAATCGCATTTACTTGGAGTATGGATTTTATTTCCTTATCTGATTAATATTTATATTGAATCTTTATTGTGTTAAATAATATATTTCTAATTTTTTATTGTTTAAAGGTGTGCTTAAATATCAATATTAATCTGATGCATTTAATGTCTGATTGATTGCTTTTTTCCCGCATTTATATAGTTCAATTGTTACTGCAACTATTTTATTTTGGCTCAGTAAGATCAAAATTGTTTGCTTTATTTGCTGATATTTTCTTCATCTGATAAACATTGTATGAAGAAAAATTATGACAAATACAACAGCTTAGTTTAATTCTTTAGTGAAGGAAAAAGTATCTCACTTATTTTGAAGTCATCGAAGACTATTAAGAGCGTATCAATATAAAATAAAAATATATATGCTAATTAATCTTTTAGTTAAGTAGATCGGCAACAACTACACTCTTGCCATTGGACTAAATACTATTAATTTGTTCTATTCCCCATTGGTTCTTAATTTTATATATTAATTAGATCCTATTTTACTGATGATCTAAAAATGAACTTATTTTTATATATTTTAATATTCTTACTACCATTCTTGCGGATTTTAATGCTGCTGTAACTATTAGAATTGATTTTAAGGGTTGCTATTGTGAGTGTTTGAAGGAATAAAAAATATAAACATGTTAATTTTCACACAATAAGCTTTAAATTTTTTTTAGTTTAGTATGATGAAATGATAAATGAACAATCTCATGATCAGAATAAAACATAATATTGCAATGTTGGAATTAAATTTTCAGATCTTTATTCCAACATTAGAATTTTAAAAGAAAACGAGGATGCTTGTATTAATTTACTAACTCTATCTATATTTATAATTAATACCTTTTAATAATGGGAAAGAATCCGAACGCGAAGAAGCAGAAAGAGAAGAAGCACAAGGACAAGACTTACGGGGAGGATGTGGAAGACCTGGAGGAGGAAGCTGCCAGACTTGGGTTGACTGTGCTGGAACTGATTGAGCAAAAGGAGCAGGGCAACTAATAAAATGACAGTGATAGCGATGACGAGGAAGGAAGTGACAATGAATAGCCAGTCCAGAAAAAGTCAAAGCCATAACCCAAGGCCAAGCAAATATAAGAGAACGAAGAGGAGGAGGTAAAGACTCAAGCAGCAGCTACTGTATAAGAAGATGATGAGGATAGAGATAGCGCTGATGAAGAACTAGAGAGGTTGTACGGCCGCAATGACAACAGAAAGAGATAGCCAGTTGCTCAAGAAGAGGATAAAGAGTCCGATGATGAGGAAGAAGAAGTTGACTCTGCAGCCAATAAGAGAAAGAAGCTGCAGTTGTTAGCTGAAAAGAGAAAGTAAGCAGCTGCCAAGGGCACTAAGACTCAAGCTCCTGCCAAATCCCAGCCTAAGTAAGCAAGCGCAGAAGTATCTACTGCAGTTTAGGATCCCTAGGAGACACCTTCAGTTGTCAAAGAATCACAGCCTGCTTAAAAGATTTCATCAGGCGCTCAAGAGGATGAGGAGGAAAAGAAAGGAGGAGCGCAAGAGGATGCTGAGGGTTTCAACCAAGATAGAGAGGATGAAAAGAAGAGAAACAGAGAGAGACTTGAGGAGATCAAGAGGAAGAGAGAACTGGCCAAAAAGCAAAAGGAAGAGGAGGATGAAAAGCGCAAAGAGGTAATTGCAAAGCAAGAGGAAAAGTTAAAGCAAATGGAGGAGAAAAAGATTCCCAAAAAGAAGGGCCGCATGTTTAGATGATTTATTTACATAATAATTAGTTAATAGTTATTTAACTTAATAAAATTACAACGGAATTTCTCGAAGACTTCACATCTTTTACTTTATACCATAAAACTATTGCAAAAGTACTTCCAAATTTTTCCTGCTGTATTTGGTATTTCCAATCTCATACATAACTGCAGCAGCACTCAGCTCAATTTTAATTATAAAGTCTTTCTTTAAATAAATTAAAGACTGGCATCTTCAGATTGCAGTTGAGTCTTGTGTTAGAGTTGGAAATCAGTGATGGATTCTAGATAATCGGCAAGCTGAAAATAGAAACTGAATTAAGTAGGGAATAATCTGGGGCTTGAAAATATGAGCAGCTGTTTGTGGTAGTTGTTGTTGTCATCAGGATCTTGATAATTGCTCAAGATAGCCATAAGTCCTAGATTTCTCTCGGTCATCAAATCTTCAAAAGCTTTTTATAATTCCTCAAAAGTAAATCTTGCTAAGAGGTGCTTCATAGGCACAAAAGTAGAACTTACTCCTATTCCTTTATAGCTATGGCTTTGATCCTCACTATGCTTGGACAAATACAGATCTGGAATAAAGTAATAAAAATTAATAAAGAGAAATACAACGAATTATTTCAGAATAAAAGATTGCTTTAAGGTACATTTTGCATTTTAAACAACTATTTAATCCTCCTTTAATTTGAATAATTTGGCAATATATTCAAATTCAAATATCGCTACTTCAATTTAAATATATTTCATCATAAAAATTAATTGAATAATATCATTGCATTTCTTCACATAATTATACTGAAAAATTACTATGAAATCTTTATACTTATTAATTTAAGGATTTAGAATAGATAAGATTTAAATAAATGGCCGCTAACTATTGGCAAATAATTAAATAATCTTTATGATATTTAATAAAGTAAGTCTTGAAATCTTTAATGAGCAGATTGCTGATTCCAAGATTCAAATTTTTGTGAATATCACTTATAGCTAAATAAAGATTGTCAAAGAACTGCTTCCCCTCTACTTCAGCAATCTTAACTAGTAAATTGTAGATTTCCAGGTCCTGCTCTGTCCACTTGCTGCCCTTCAAGTTTTCATCGAAAAAGAAAGAATCCAATACAATAGGAGCTAGAAGAAACTTAGCCAAATTCTTTTTTTAAAAAAATTTTGTCTTAATTTTTTTAAAATTTATAATAATGACAATATTTTAAATTATCCAAGAATACAATTTCTTAATTAGCTTACTCAATCTTTTAAATTTCATTAAGTTCATTTTTAGTAAAGTGAAATTTATTTATTTAAGCATAAATTAATGAAATTAAGATATTGGCCCAAAATAAATTATTCATTTTAAAAATTAAATTTTTATAAATATTTAGATTTAGAAAAATGTTTTTATTTTAAAATCCTTATCTATAATTTCAGCAAATCCATTTTTGATTATTTTTGCAACCACTAAAGTCGTTGCACTGCAATTTATTAAATAAAAACATAAAAAAAGTCTTTATTTTTCTTTTTATATTTTCATTATTTTGCTAAAATTTTAGCTGATAAAATATACTACTTTAGTTAAATGCTAAGATAAAAATTAGTTATAAATTTTTTATAGAGAGTTTTAACAGCAGTAAATAATTTAGATTTCCTCATTAGACTGGTGAATTAAATATTCTTCTGCTTTATTTCTGCTCATCATATAAGCTAAAAGAAAATAAATACAATGCTATAAAATGGTTGCTATAGAGTAAAATTTAAGTTTCACAATTAATTGTAAATATAATTTTTAATATATAAAACTGCCAACTAGTTCTATTTCTTTTTCTTGGAGTGTTTGTGAATAAAGATTGTTGTCAACGTGATGATCTACGATACGCGAAATTTTATATTCCAAATGGCTCTAACTGATATCCAATTTATTATGGTCAAATAAACTTTTAATTTCCATTCTTTAAAATGCTTAAATAAGTTAAAATTTAAAGCAACTTCGTTTAGATCTTCAATTCTCAAACTCTGGATCTATATATTTTTAAAAGTATATTTTATCATTTTATATGATATGAAGAGCTATTTAATTTTAATTAAAAATACTAATATGAACTATTCTTTTTTAATCTTAATATCTCTAAATTAGATTAAATTAATTATACTAGAAAGACATAATTAAAAATTTAAGATGTATATTTTGTTAACATAGCTTCTTAATCTAAACACAATGAAAATGTTAAAATTAAAGTAAAAATAAAGCATTTTCCTTAAATTTATTTTCTTAAGTATTATATCTTATAAAAATTGAGGTTTTAAATTGAATTGATAATTTAATGATCTCGTCTTAGAATTTGAATAAGCTGTTCCAGTCGTCTCCGTAGACTCCACAATCTTCGAGGTGCTGAATTATCTCTAGTTTCATACTAAATAGCTCTCTTTTGCAATTAATAATAGGAGTAAAATTGTCTGATCTCATATCTTTTGTCTCCTCAAGAGAGCTACTCTTTTACTCTTCCTCATCAGATAAAAAAAAACATCTTCATATTTTCTTAAACTAATTAATTAACTTATAAATCAAATCAAAATTATAAATAAATTTGTTTTTTGTTAAATTTGATTTCAACTTTAAGAAATTATTTTGATCCAAATATTTTATCAAACTTTTATTTATGCTCCTTAAATAATTCCTAACTCTATTTTCCTAATTAAAATGTTTTAAAAATCTTTTATCAGGTTTTGTAATAAAATTAAACTGAAATAGATTAAAAAGAGAAATTGTGGGAGAATTTATATAGGATATGTTATATATAAGAGTAGTGGCATTATAAATATTTTTACTGATTGAAATGAAAAATATTCTCTTGCGTTTACCTCATATATTTAATCAATTAAAAATACAGATATGCCACTAGAGGATGCTTGGCTATTTCTTTGAGCATTTAAGTTATAGAAGAAAGCCAGCGCCATAGACCCCACAACCGAGTCCATGTCGCAAGATACATTGCCCATGCATATATTAACCTTATTTCCGCATGTTCTTTATTTCTAGTAAGAAATGAGTGACTTCCTTAAAAACTATTTAAATAGTTCCATCTCTATATATTAGTTTATTAACGATAAATATTAAATTCAATATCAATTTGAAGAGTAATTCAATTTAAACTTAAGAAATATGAATAACAGCTTTGAAAATTAAATGGAGATACTTCCATTAGGCCCTAGTGCCAGCTTCCACCCTAACAAGTTAGCTTCAAACAAGCTTCCAAAGCACAGTGAGTTGAGTGATTACCCTGAAAATATGAAAAGTATCACATCTACTCACACTTCAAAAGATTCTAACGATAGGGAAAAGTATATTGCAGAATGCAAGAGGCTGCTTAACGGATTGAGGAAATTATTTTTTAATGTCAAGAATAACCCAAATTTACTTCAGTTGAGGCTAATCTCACAAGCAAAGAGAGCTTCCTGGACACTCCATCAAATAGCCATAAGCTGATGAACGACCACTAACCAGAACTATAAATAGAATAGTAAAGCATGAGTCAAAGCTTCGACCTATATGATATGAGGGAGTCTCCAGAAAAGAAGGCATCTCCCTTAAGTCTTGAAACAGGAGACTTCGCTAACTTCTCAATTGCATAAAATACAGAAGGATAAAGACTTCATACTCATCAGTAAAGCAAGTAAATTATAATTCTTTTTCAACTCTGAAGTCGACTTGATTGTTTTAGAGACCATGATTTCCAGTTGGGAATCTCTATATCAAACCGAGAAAGCTAAACTTTACACGGACTTAAATAAAAAAGCAACGATTAAGCATCACAGAAAGATACTCTTTAATCTATAGTAGATCAATAAGAACTAAAAATTGAAAAATTAATGAGTCAATGAAGTTCTAGGAATCGTTTTATCATACTTTATTGGATAGATAACTTTTCTTAGGAGAGGAAGTGTCTCTTTAGTAAAAATCCCAAAATATAATAATGCAGAAGGCTGTGAAACAAGCAAAAACTAGTGCAATTGTTGCCCAAAAGCTCTTCAGATTTCCTGCTCCAATACACTTCCCAAAAAATACACAATGATGGTCATAACCTTCGATGCACACGAAGCATTCTTCACAATGATAGGTTGAGTCTTTATCTATCCAGATATCGCAATATCTGCAATAGTATGTCTCTTTTTTATTTTTGGAATTTTGGTTATCCTATTCTAAAGATTATTTTTATGACTCCATATCTTCATCATCCGGAGATTCTTTTGAATTAGCATTCTTTGCTAGAATCATTAAATGAATGAAATTATGTAAATAAAACCTTTTTCCAAAAATGGTAAATGATAATCTTTAAAAATAGAAAATTATTTAACATCCACTTATTTAATTCAAATAATGGTAATACTTTGGAAGCATTTGTTTTGAGTTTGAGATAGCGGTTTATAGTTTATTGATTAATTCCTGGGTTTTGAAGCATGGCTAATAGCATTGCTGAATTATTTAAAACTATGAGACCATACATAATGCTTAAAGTTGTAGTAGTCTAGTGCTAAAGCATTCTCATCATAAATACGAAGAACCCAGTTAGAAATATAGCAAAGAAAATCAAAAACAGAGAAAAAGGCCAGGAGGGTCCTATAGAAAATAGTGGATACTTTCCTTGTTTGTACAAGCTAAAGAAAAAGCATCTAACTTTTCCAATTTTTAAGATTTAAGTTGGGTATTACGAATGATTGCTTAAAGAATGGACATTTCTCTTTTCTTTGTGTGTATTCGTCGACATCTTCGAGCTATTTAAATTAGAAAAGTCGTCGGAGTCTATAGTTTCAAGGGATTGTGAGGAAGTCTATCGGTCGAAATAGTTGGATTGTGGTAACTCACTCTCCATTATGTAGTTTCTCGTCCTATCTTAGTAAGACTGGCTTGTTTTTTCCATTTTGAAATTTACAATCATATAATATCTTTATTTAACTAATAAAGATACTCGACGAATTTTTCAGCAAACTAGAATATCAAGAAAGAGTGATAAAAAGCTCTCACTATTACAGAGCTTTCAAGAGCTAGATGAAAGAGAGAAGCCAAGCCACTCCTCTTGATCTTTCTCTCAGATTAGCAACTTCTTTGAAGGAGTCTACTCATGAGGATGTTCACAGGTAAATTCAAATGAGAAGAGAACAGCTTCAATAAACTTTGAGAATCTTTTAGTCGAAATATTTTCATAAATAAATGATAAATTTAGCTTGAATTACAAAAGTAGATGCTTTAAGAGGTTGATAGAGAACTACAGCCTTTAGATAACTGCAATTACTAAGATGTCACAAGCAGACCTGCTATACCTTCTTAGGAGTAAGAATCGTCAGCAGCAATTAAGCAAGAAAATAAGAAGAGAAGATAGGGACAACCCTCATCTAGATACTCTAACTAGGAAAATCAGGAGAACTCAAGCTCACCAATCAAAAGTAAGAGACCCTCAAATTCTAGCTCCTCTAAAGAAAATTAGTCTCCCGAAAAATAATCTCCATAGAAGAGGGCTCTTGCCATGAACAGAACTTCATTAAATCAGTCTCCAATAAAAACTGAAATGTTTAAAAGAGATAAATTATCAGATAATATTTTAAAAGTCTTTCTCGCATATTTAATGTTAATCAAAATTTATTAATCTTTAAATAAGAAAATAACAAGCTTATTAACTTTTAAGATCCCTTAAATATATTCATATTTGCGAGTTAAATAATTATTCCTTTTCATTATAAGATCGCTATATTTTTATTTTATATAGTTTAGGCCAGTGAGCTTCTTAAAATATAATTCAAGCAAAACCTCATAGAAAAAGTTTACGGAGAATTATGAACTAATTGAATTATGATTACAGAATATATTTTTCAGTAATTTAATTTATTAAAAAAGTGAGTAAAGTTTTAAGTATTGAATGAAAAAGTCCCCATCGAAAAAGAGGAACTTAGACAATCAAGAAAATCAACCTGATTTAAAGCTGAGACCATTCAAAGAATCAATAAAAGAAAATCAGGAGCAAGCTGCAGCTTAATTGTTCAGAAGGAAAAAAGCAGACCGCAATCAAGATCAATTAAAACTTAATCAAGACTTGCAGACTTAAATTTCAGAAACAAAAGAAATTCAAAGCACAGAGGATCAGCAGCTATCATAATCACTGTCTTTGTAACAAACTCCCTTATTATCTTTTATGTAATAATCTGAGGATGCTCTTAAGGAAAGAGAGGCTTTGAAAGAAACTCTCTCGAAAAGTCTTTTCAAAAATTAGGCAAAGTATCATAGACAATAAACTCTCACTCAACATCAGTAATCAATTCTTTAGCCTCCTGATAAACCGACTTTAATTTTTTAGTTTATAAACTATTAAAGCGATTATATATAAGGCGAGTATTTCTTTATATCCTAATATAAAAGTTTATTACTAAATCAATAACAGTTGATTCTCAAGTGATTAACTACGGAAAGTTCGTTTGCGGAAAAATCTTAGGCTCAACTCTGTTAGTAAGCAACACTAGTAGTCAAGACCAAATCGTTGAGGTTTAAGTCGATCAGAAAATGCTCGAATATTCCTGCGATGAGATATTTGGTCCTTACCAGAGGAATGAATTGCCTTTTGAATTCAAAGATGGAGGCAATATCAAGAACTCTGAAATAGAGTTAGAGTCTTGGTTCATTGAAAATCCAATAAGCAAGGATTTAGTGAAGAGCTTGACTTTTAGAATTTCTCCAAAATCTGAGAAAGAGTTTATCATAGTCCTGAAAGCCCCTCACAACAGACTTATCTATAACTTAGCATCTTTCTTGATTATCAGACACCCCTCAAACAATCTAAGGAGGCATAATTCCACCAATTCTTCAGACTCTGATTTATAAATAGAGAAAAGATTGAGACCCGCTTCTGGAAGCTCCTCTAATGATCCCTCAGATATACAGATTGAAATTCATCATGGATCAAAAGAAGAGGAGAAAGTAATTAAAGTTATGCTGCTTGGTCGACTTGAAAATCCATAGATTGAATGCGTCAGAGAACTTACTTTCGAAGAATTGGGACAGAAAATGTTGCCTCTTTGTGTTAAGAAAAGTCAGCCCCAGTAAAAGTTTAGAATACCATTCAAAAATATTAGTCTGACTCTAGATGCTGACATTGAATTCACATTTGTAAAGCTCTCAAAAACGCAACTGGGGGATAACTCATCCTCTGTTGATGTCGATTTGAGCTAATTTTTAGAGTTTTATTGCCAGCCAAGTAATCTCAAACTTTCTGCAACTTCTCAAGGATTCCTCAATTAATCCCTTTATTTATTTAAAAAATTTTAAGAATTAAAATAACCAAACGTAATTAGCTAGTGATTTAGTTATTTACTATTCTTTAGTAGTGGCTTATTTTAGAATTTAAAAGGAAAATAAATTCAGAGAAATTTCTGATTATTACATAATTAAAATCGTAATTATGAAAATGCGATCAACATCAATTGGTGCTTTTAATGTGCTAATTAAGGTGGACAGCTAAGGAATAAGCAAACAAATTTCAGATAAAGAGCTCAGCATGAGACCTGTAAATAAACTTCTAATCGCTAGACTCAAGGATACCAGCGTAATTTTCAGCTATTTTATCTCTATTACAATTGTCAACTAGTGAGCATTTAAATAAAAAGAATAATCTCTCTAGAATGAAGCAGTCTTTCTCAAAAATAAATCAATAAATTCTTAAATTTTGTTATTAGTTTCAGTTCAATATTTTCGCATTGAGAAACTATTAACAAATCTATTGCCATTTAAAATATTTTTCATTATTTTAAGATATTAAAACATCTCTCAAAAGTTATTAATTTCTACATAGCGATAAGCCTGATGAATTTTGTGTTTATTATAATTGATAAATTGTGTATTAGGAAAAATGTTTAATTTTGAGAAACAGACTTTACTAAAGATTGGTGGAGTGGTCTTTGTATCTGCAATAACTTTGGGAATCTTCCTTAACTTGAGAAAGAAGTACTCTTCAGTTTATTCCGATATGGACATCAGATGTAAGTCGAAGTAGAGACAACTATTTGTAACCGATTCTTTTTAGAACTCGTGAAGGTTGATAAATAAAATCAGTTCAGTATGTACCTGATGGCCACCTAGAAACTCCCATCTATCTTGCAAAAAGTTGACAGCAGAGGAAAACTTACCTTCTATGCGCTATATAAACAAATTAACGAAGGGAATGCAGATGAAGTGCCGGGGAACGAAGAAGTTTCTTCCCCAGTTAAATAGTAAGCTCTCATTTGAACGTTTTTAATGAAGATATTAATTTATGATATAGCCAAGCATGGTTGACTCAAAGAGGCAAGAATGCAGAGAGATGCTAACTAGAGTACATAGCGCTCATGTGCAGATACGATGAACAGTTCAAACAGATTGTAGATGATGTGTGTGCAGGGAAAATTAAGAAAATCAAGGTTGAGGATACTTCACAAAGCAGCGGAGGCATCTTAGCAAAATCTGTCCCTAGGCCAAAGGCAGAGGACAACTCTCTGTATCTTAAGAGTCTAACTATAAAGTAAGAAAAAATTGAGTTTTATTTAGCGATTAATTTAGTGAGAAGGAGATGCTCCAAACCTATAGTATGATTAGAGAAGACAAGAATGAGCAGCTTTTAATTTAGCTGATTGAGGAGAAGAAACTAGTTCCCAACAATACAAACAAAGAGGGAATGAATCCTCTAATCTTAGCAGTTGACTGCGAATTCACTGTAGAAACATTGAGGAAGTTGGTAGAGTTGGGCTGTGAAGTGAATTTCCAAGACAAGCAAGGAAGAAGTGCTTTGCATTACGCTGTGGATTTAGAAAATCAAGAAATTATAAGGTGCTTAATTGAAAGTGGAGCAAATCCAGATCTTAAAGACGAGACAGGTTCAAGTCCGAGAGATGAGGCTGCAATTTATTATATTGTAGAATTAATTTGTTTCATAAAATTATTTCGGTAAAATATATTTCTTGAAATTTTAATCATTATGCAATCTTTTTATCTTTTGAAACAATAAACTCTTTTTAAGCTCAATCTATCAATATATTGACTATAGAAAGGAATGTAATTTATACTACAAAAATTAATTTCACTCCCTACAATATTTCTTTGTATAAAATGGATGAAGACATTTCTCAGCTTCTAGGAGCACCTAATGAAAGCGATTGAATTAATTTGCTAATAAAGGATATTAAGATATTTAAATATAAGATTATTTAATTAAGCTTTAATCAGAAATGTCAGCTTAACAAAATACAAGTGAAACTCTATTAAATTATGATGATTATAATAAATTATTTTTTTAGTGGGTTCTTTTCATAGCCAATACCATTAAAAAGAAATTCATCTTATTTATTTTTGGCAAAAGTGGATAATTAAATTTTTGTATTTCATAATTCCCCTTGATTTCATTACAAAGTTTTTTTTTTAATTAAAAAAGAATGAAGTAAACTTGGATTTTTGGATATTCTTTAAAATATTCTCTTTAGGGTAATTATCTTGAAAGATTTGCAGTTTATTTTTATTAAGTTTTTTTTTTAAAATAAAATATGCTTGCTAATCTAATTAAGAAAAAAGTTTAAAATGTAAAACTTTTCTCAACTTTAAGATAATTCTATAGTCATTTATTATAAAATATAAGTGCAGGCTATTCTCAATGGAATTTTACTTTTATTAAAATGTCTTATTATTTAGGACATTTTAATTCATAATTTTAATTAATCTATGTTCATTAATATATTCTATAAATATGTATGAGTAAGAGGACGATATAAAACGTCAACTAGAGCAGATGAAGTTAAACAGAAACAAAAATGCTAATTAAATTTGTGACCAGATTTATAACAGGCAGTTCTCCCGTTTGAAGGGAAAGTACCTCTCTAAGCAATCCTAATGAGAAATAGACTAAGCCCTCTCCTCTTCAGAGATAAGCAAAAATATGCAAAAAGAGCACATGCAGAAGGTTATAGAAAGAGTTAAAAATGAGTATTGACTCAAGAAAGAATTTGAAGAGATGAGCTACTTTGGATTCACAGAGATCATGGATAAAGCCATGTGCCTGGAAGAGGAAAAAGTCAACAATGAAAAACTCAAAGGCAGGTTCCATCTCAAAATCAAGAAGGAACTCCCTGAGCCCATGAGAATCGCACAGTTTGCAAACGAACCAGTTGCCTTTCATCTTCATAAGCGCAGAGACTTCTTCAGAAGATTAGACGGGTCTAATGATCCACTTAAAGAAACCAAAGAGAGCTAATAGACTCTGTAGAAGGTTAAAATGAGATTGGATAACTACAAACTTCAACTTGTAAAAGAGAAAATGAAGTCTATTTTTAAGTTGCTTTTTGACAGCTAGCATAAAAGCTGGAAGAATTAAATAGCATCAAACCAAGAGGGATCCATCAACCTTAACAATAATTAAGTGCAACAATCTTTGACAGAGTTAAAAAGCAATATGGGAAAATCTTATAATGCATCTATGGATAGGACATTAAGATAAGATGGGACTAAGGAAATATCTCTTCCAAAAATTAATCAGAGCTTTGATCTGAGTAGAAATATCAATCCTATTAACTCAATCACATCATTAGATCCTGTGAGGCACAAGAAAGACTTAAGCGTCAAATTTGATTAA
>JAJKFJ010009366.1:0-14704 GCA_027382625.1 Tetmemena sp. SeJ-2015 | reverse complement strand
CTATTCAAATTGTTCATCCAGGACTCATCTAGGGCGAAAACCTTAAGAGTGAAAATCCCCATGCCCTAAAGTAACATCCTGTCTACGATTCGCAGCTTTTCATAGATGGAGAATAAGAAGAAATTTTTCATCTAGAATGAACTATGAATTCACAAATTAGGCTTTAAAAGTTGGGAGTAAATTTGCTGCATGTTGTTGCAGCATTTTTACTCCCAATATTCAACATAACAAAAATAACCCCAAAACCTAAAATCAAGAACTTTCAGTCAATATAAGATCATGGAATCAGAAAGACTAAAATATGTATGCCCACACTGCGGCTAAAGCTTTGAGAAGTCAAGCTCCAGGACGTCTCACTGGAGTCGAGACCCAATCTGTCATCGGGTACATTAGGTTTGGGTCCTCGAGAACACACATAAGCAGCTTATTTGCTTCTCATGCGAGAATATATTCACTAAAGTACAGAACTGCAAGAGACACAAGAAAGAGTGCAAACAGGGAGGCACAGCTGAGAACCCTAGGATGAACAAGCAGCTTAGTTAGAGAATGATGGTGAAGACAGACTTCGAAAGATTAGAGAAGGCAAAGTGAGAGGCCTTCGGAGCTCAAGGCATGCTGAAATGCCCTTCATATCTCTACGATGTCAGCCAAGCCTACGCCAACCCCAAGCTTCGCTCCTACATTTTGAGCGCGCTCTCGGCTCGTTCTCCTTTGAGATTGAGAGCAGATGTGAAAAACGATCATTTCTGGGAGAACTTGATGAAGATAGTGTCATCGGACTATTAAATGCTATTCCAAGTCATAGTGATAGACCCAGCTTGGTAGACACGCAATGCACTCCCGTATGAATATCTCTCTAAAGCTGCGATAAGGGCAATTCCAATATCGAGCTTATCTTACAGTGGACTCATATTCTACTGGGTGCTCCCCAAGTATGAGGAATTCGGCAAGCAAGTTTTGGAGGAGAGTGGCTACAAGCTTGAGAAAACATTGAAATGGGTCAAGCTCACATCTCAGGGTAATCTAATAAATTCGAAGCAACCCTAATATTCAGAGGAGCATTGCTTGATAGGCTCCAAGGGCTCAATTGATAAATAGGTTCTTGAAAACCTGCCTTCAGAAATCTACTCACAAGTGAGGAGCCATTCTGAGAAGCCCGAGGAGCTCTGGGAATGGATTGATAAGTACTGCTCGGGTTCACTGAGGTTGGAGATATTCGCCCGCCTTCATGCATTTAGAAAGTTTACAGTGCATGTGGGAAATGAGTTGGAAGTGGGTTCAACTATGAAGATTGAATGAAATGAGCATACAGGAGAGGTATTCTCTTAAAATAATTAGTAAAATATATAGATTAAAACTTAAACTCATGTTCAAGCATTATACTATATTCGTAATCTCATCATTGAAATATTTTAAAAACTCCTTTTCTTGTGTCATTCAAAGCCTTGAGCTACCTTAAATATGAAATATTAAAAAAAACTGTGTACAGAATATCAAGGTGCATTATAATTTAACTTCTACTTCAAATCTTTATCTTTAATAATCAGTAGCTTCTCCCTTCTTTTAACTGACAATTTTTTACAATCTCTTTTGTGGAGCTATGAGAGTAGTTATACTTTCTAATAAATGTTGCCTTGCTGCTGAACTCCTGAGAACTCCAAATTGCATATATTTTTGTGTGCTCATCATGCTTTAGTTTAAGTGTTTTACCATCTACGATAGCTAGAGTGTTTAGGCACAATAACTGCTTTCAACTTTATCTCATATTCTTCAACAAGCATTCTCTCTTCTTAAAATAAGCAGACATAATTAGTTAATAAATTTATTAAAAGAATAGTCATTCTAAATTTGTCAGGGTAATATAAAATAATTGTCACTTCATATTTCCCAAAATATCCTTTTCATACCTTGACCTAAGATATATAAATTGATTGCTTCATTATAATTATTTGTAAAATCACTCAGAGTTTAGTGATTGAAGACGTTAACCAGCTCAAGAGACTTTTCTTGTTCGTTCGATACGGAGATAACGTATTCAGACCTTTGAGAAGCAGAAGGTATATCTCGCTCCCGAAAATTTGTAAAATCATGAGAATGAGCTATCTATAGCTATCACAAATGCATGAACAAGATGTAGGAGTGGCCCTCTTTAAACTCGGTTCACAGGCATCTCTTACTTGGGAGAGTGAGAAGCAAATCTTCTGAGTTACAGTTAAAATATAAATGCAACTTGCAAGAGAGATTTTTCTTGCGAGATGTTAAATAATTAGAAAGCATGACTGGACTGATGCTGGTTCATCACGCTAACCTTTATTATTGCGCATACCAACACACAATGATGTCTCCCAACACTATTTATAAAATTTATCAAACAACTGGAGTGAAGGGGAAAGAGAAATAAAATAGTGATTCAAAAACTCTCAAATAAAAATCTAAAATAAAAAGATTTAATTAACTAACTACCTCACTCATTCAAGATGAGATTTAGAAAGGAAGAATATTTGTAATTAGATTATCTTAAGCTTCTCAACTAATCTAGTAAATGAACACAACAATCGAAAAACAAATTTTATATGAACCACGAGACCAAATTTAGTTGACCATTTCCGTAATTGCCGTGATGGCAGGTGAAATGCCATTTCTCTACAGGCTTAACAGAGATCATTCCATTTTCTTGGAAGGGTTTATTGAGTTTCTTAGTTTCGTAAAAATGTAAGAGCAGACACAGAAAACAATAACGATAGCTTTTTATAATTCTCAGGGCATATCACTGCAAGAAAGTTCAAGGGATCTGTTTATAAAATTATATAAGCCTAGTTTTTATTCATCCTTATAGTCCTGAGTCGAGCTCCATTATACTAAGGTGCTAAAGAACAATATGTAATGCTATTACAACGTAAACGTATGCTCTTACTATAGATTACAATAATTCAAATTATGTTCTCTCAAATAAAAAAATTAATTTAAGCTATCAAAACTTATCGCTTTTAACAAGGACAGGAGAATTTAAAAAAAGATATAGATTGGTAGGGCATTCAACAGTACGAGCTACGATGTGCTAACGATTTCTCTAGTAATAAAATCTTTATTTATCTTGCGTTTCCATCCCACGTCCTTCGCTGTCTAGTTCTAAGAGCAGACGACAAACGGATTCTATTGCAATGCTAGCTAAATGCCTCTCTGATAATTCTACCATGAGTAATTTTGATAGGTTATTGCAACCTCTTGCTTTTTCATCTGTTTGAGTGGCTTAATGATTCTCTTCTTTCTTAATTTTAATTTGAGCGTCTTCCTCTAAAATAAATTTGACTTTAAATTTTATATTACGAAAAAGAGATATTCTTGAGCTTTTGATAAAAAATTTTCGATAGTATAATGGACTACTTTTTAAAAATGTTTTGGGCTTTGATCGTTACTCATTTACACAGCATGACTCACAATCCTGTCCAATTAGTCTTAAGATATAGAATTGACTATGCTAAAGAAGGTGCGATCGAATTGTTTCGCTCCAACTGGCATACCAACAAAGAGTTTGGTAATAGCAAGGTTGGTTTCGAGGTCGTCATAAATATCTATGACAGAATGATTATCTAATTTAAGAATTTTGCTGATTTTCACCTAGGTAGAAACTCATTCTGGCCTCTAAAGATTTGTCACAAGAACTGTTTCACTGCGAGCGTTCTCCAATGCTTCTCTTTCGCTCTAGTTGCTAGATTGCTTAGAAATTTCTCTTTATTTTAGCTGATGCAGTTTTTATTAGGTATCATACATTGCTTATTGTGAAAACTAAATTAATTTATGAAAACCTAATTGAATAATTAATAATTCCTTTAAATAAATAAAAAAACTCTTAATGTTTTAACATAAACAGTCTCATATTTCTCTTTAGATAACTAGTGTTTTACTATGCTTAATTAAATTCAGACTACTCTTAAATGAAGTTTATAATTCTTATTTATTAATTATGCAATAAGGAATTAGCAATGCATGACAACCTTAAAAACAGTATCAGCTAAGATAAAGATAGTTATATTAGCTATCTTACAATTAGAGCTAGAGAAGCATAGGTTAATTCTTGCTCTTATTTCTTAGGCTTCAAGATGATAAGCAGTAGAGTTATTTCAATCGATTTGAGCAAAAGTAAACTAGATCTTGAGTAGCACCCTTATTTTTAAAATATTTGAATTTAAAAATCATTTAATAATCCACAATTTTATATCTATCAGTTACATTCATTTCTATTAGGTACATAAGATCTCCTTCTTTTGTCTGAACCTTGAGGCCATCTCTGTCTCGATTATCTTTAGATATCTATTCTCCTCGGATGTTGACATATCTCTCTTATTAAAATTTATTTTTATGAGTTATGCTTTCCATGTCTTATGTATAATTTACTATCAGAAGTTTTGTGATTAGCTCTCTAAGAGGAGTCCTATTTAAAATGAATCATAAATATAAGAATTACATTTTTATCTCTTGGGAATCTAAGTAGAGAGAAGAGATTTTTTCGAGTGAAGAGTTTGAGTATCTGGTGTCGTTTAGTGTCACTTATTTAAAAGGACTCTCAGAGGCGTGAACAGTAAAGTGGCACACTTAAATCAATCTTTTATTTTTGGAAGATTTACTCAACACATCCATATCATACTTATAAAAATAAAAATATCCTTTTCAGACGATACAGCAATTTAACTTTGTAATTTAAAATAACTTTCAGAAGGAGAAGCAACTGCAACAAATACAACTATGCAAAATACTAACTTGATTTTTCAAACTCCAGAGCCGAAGCTTAAACAGCCTCTGAAATTATATTTGCCTTGAGCATGACAATAGAGAACACACTTCTAAGTATAGGAGTTCACCAATATTTATCGGTATACAAGCCAATTCAAAGGTAAATACCTAGATACAACTTCTATTAAATATCAAAATCAAAGATTTTTAGTCCTGAAAAATACTAGACGCGGTTTTTTAAGGTTGCGCAAGTATCTCACCAGAACTCTCAGCTCTTCCAGCTGTCCAAAAGGTTCAGACTGCGATTCTGATAAGCAAATTAGCAGATTTACTACTCAAATGAGACTTTAAAATGGACGTCTAGGAACTAATTAAGTTGTATCCTCAAAACAGAGCGATAAAATGCGAAGCTCATTTCAAATTACGAATTAAGCAAATATTAAAAAAAAACACAATTACGATAAAGCAATTTCTTTCTGCAAAATATTGCATCTAAGGTGAAGAGGATTTCAAGATGAAAATCAAGCATAGAGCTCCTCCAGCCTAATCCATTATACTTAAGAATTTAATGAGTGTTTGAAGATTTAATAAAGAGAGAATTCATATTTAAAAATATATTAGAGTTTATATTCAGTTTTAATATTGCTGTCACAGAATTGATTAAGCAAAATGACACTTTTTTGCTTGCCTAGACTTTGCTTCCAAGTGCAGATTAATTAAAATGTCGATTTATTAAGCTATGAACTTTAGAGATCAGGCCAACAGTTATATTTATTTAATAGGAATGCTTAATATAATTCAAATTAATTAGATGGCGTTTGATATTTAAATTCAATGTTTGACTATATAAAGATAATTAATTTTTAATGGAGATGAAAATTTGGGAAGTGAATCAGTGCAGGTACATTAAGTTTATAAAGTGGTTTGTATTTTATTCTACTGTATAAATTTTTGTGTTGTTGAAAGTGTAGCGCTGACTCCTTTTGAATTTTAAGTAAGAAAGAGTTATTGTTGTAGATTGCTTTTTGAATTTGTTTGATTGTATCAAAAGTGGTAAGTAGATTGATGGTGTGAGTTTGATTGAAATACTTTGAGCTAAGTAGAATCTCAATTGGAGAAGAACATTGGTTGCTTCTCTTGAATCTTAACCTTGGCTTTCTCGATGGTGTCAAAGAGCTCCCTTGCTTTATACATGAAATTGTTGTATTTTCTGATAGTTTGAGTAAAGGAGTTGGCCTCAACATTTAATTTAAGATATTAGAAAATTAAAAAACTTCTTATATTGTATTCCCTGAATAAAAAAAAAACTTCCATTTTTTTTATCAGGTTTGACTTGGTAGTTAGTTGTGGTGAGTAGATTGATTGATAATTTCATCGGTTTGTCTACGTTGAACAGCAAATACTCTGGCTTCAAAGGTAACTTCTCTGAAACCAAGATCATCTTTATGACTTTGAAGTGTAGAAGAGTTTATATGGTATCAACTTGGATAAGATACAACAGAAGATATCATTTGTCTTTATTTTAAAACCCATTTATAAACTAAATTAAAAAAACTAAGTTTATTATTGTTGACAATTAATATTAAAATAGGTGATTGGTTAAAATACTAATTGGAGAGTTGCAACTTCCACTTCAGTTGAAATCACAGATTCACCCCCTGATCTGCAGCTAATTAGAGAGAGAATCAAAAATTAATATGATTTTCATTTTCATTGGCTCTCTCAGCAATGAGATATGATTAGCACACTCTCCTTCATCTTCAATGTTCATTTTGCTCAAAACTTATGTCACTTATAATTCTTGACTGAGCAACTCCCACACATAAGTTACATAAAAAGTTCTTAGAATTTCATGCTGAATCAAATGATCTAATAATTATTTAAATTGAACACACTTTAACTGACACTGTTTTATTCTATTTTAATTAAATAATTATTGTCTTTTCATTTTCTATAATTTTTAGCTATTTAAATTCCGTATTTATACTATAATGAATGAGCAAACTAAATAAGCTTGCATATCTAACAATCATGACCTCCTATCACATATTAAATTATCAGGTATAATAAAGAACAAAGCTTAATCTAGAGAAAACCACTTAGGATAAGATAGTTGATTGCCTTCAACAAAAGACTCTGTTGAATTCTCAGTTAGTGAGATCTTAAAATACAACGCTAATGAGCTTACTCCTACCTAAGCTCAAATATCTATATGGAAAAAATAATATATAATAAATGATAATATTCCTAGAGGACCTACCATCCTCCCTTTAGTTTTTAAACATTCTGAGTTTATACTCTAGTAACCCAAATATTATATATAAGGGCTACACCCTCTCGTTATTGGTTTTACCTGCACTTAGGCAATGTATAGTATTTGGCTTTCAGATCTGCTGGAATATGTTTAATTCTCTTCATAGCACTTTTAGAACTTAGATTTGAGGTTAGTGCTAGGCCTTTGGTCCCTAGACTAAAGTTTTGCTTAAACTAAATTAAAGCCTTCTACACAATGATTACTATATGAATGAGCTCAAGAAAGCATTTAATCCATTTAGCAGTAAGCTATCCAAGTTAATATCTAGTATTCCAACAACTTAGCAAAGGAAAGTAACGTTCAGCTTACTCAACAAAACAGATAATTTTGTGGCTCTTTTCAAGGATGTTTTCGCAAGATTAGAAATTGATAGAGATCTAAGATCGCAGCTAAAAAGTTCATTAACTCAATTGCTCAGAGCTTAGTTATTTTAGATATGATAAACCAGTATTTAATAGATCTTTACTTAGGAGAGCTGTTTATGGTAATTTAAAAATTTAGAACTCTAAAAATTGATGAGATCAAATAAATCTTTTTGAGCAGTATTTTTTATGGCTGAGACTTACAGAAGATAATTATAATTTAATCTCACAGCTCTTCCAAATTCTTGACTAAAAGGATATTGAAAGTCAATTCAAACATTTTTTCAGGCATAAGCTGGTTTGAGGAATCATTGGAAAAGCAAATTCATTTTTTGAAAGATAGGATTCGTGATATAAAAAAACTTTAGATAAATTAAAAAATACATTTACATAATCTATTGTGCAGCTAATTAATTAACCATAAAAATAGATTTTCCTCATTTTCTTTGAAAAGCAGTATTTTTTCTCGAGAATTCTTTTTTTCTAAGAAGATTTCATTTAAACCTGCTTATAATATGTACCTCTCGAGCTTCTATTAGATGTAGTTGGTACTTTCATATAATTATTTTTTATTAAATAGTGGAAGAATCTAACAAAAGTCAATAAAAGGTTAAGTAAAAATAATTAAATTAAAGAATGAGAAGTTTTACCCTTTATTTAACAATTGAAACCTACTACTTCCCAAGTAAATTTTTCAATATAAATTAAAATTATGCATTTGCATAAATAAATTTGCCAAAACCTCGTTCTATGTCGATAAATAGTTTAATAGCCTGCCTCTGCTAAAGACTGATCTCAAGCATAGTTTTTTGTCATCTGCTTTCAGGCTTTGGTAAACCATGGATTATGGCATTAATACTCTTTCACTGATCGAGCTCAAGAAAAGAGTACTCATAGTTACACCAAGTGAACTGATTCGACTTCAAGCTTTCGTTTAGTTAGGAATTATAAACTTTAACATAAAACTAATCTTTATTTAGCTATTCTATCACTACTAGAACGAGAACGACATAGTGTATATGAATATGTTGAGATATTCGCAAAATACTCATTAAATGAAGGATACGATAGGTTGGATAGGTTATGCAAATTTTAATGATTGCATTTCAATATTTTTCTGAGAAACATGTGGCAGGTCCTTTCAGCTCCTTGTAAAAATAGTCATGGAGAGGAAGCTTATCTCATTCAATCTTAAGTCAGAGTATGAATGTACAATGGGAGTGTATTAACTTTAATTAGGGCCCTTCAAGTATTTTAGTGCAGAACTATTTTAGATGGTGATAGCAGGGTTTTTTAACTATTATGAGATCTAACCTATAGTTTTATTTATTAAGCTTGAAGTTGCTTATGCCACAAGCAAAGTTGTTTTGCATAACCTAAGTGCACTTAAAAGAGTCTCCAGAAGACCTCGTAGCATTGGTCATAGACTAAAGAGAGGGAAGTGGCATGAAATTAAATTTATGAAGGACGCTTTAGGGAATATAACTTGTGAACTAGAGAAGTTTGATTATCGGGTTTAATTGATTGGAAGAAGATCATGAACATTTGGTTCTTCAATTGCCATAAATTATTTGAGAGGCACCGAGTGTTTATTCTCCTAATTTAACAGATTGAGGGAAATCACTCCCTAATTTATGATGATGCGAAAGAAGTTTCATCATTACTCAAGGCCAAAAGTAAAACAGAACTCTTGTGTCAAGATCTTAGATGAATACTAAACAGCTGAAAAGAAAGAAAGACTATATAATATATTAAGATAAAAAAAGTTCAAAAATCTAGGGGAAAACTATTTTCTATGACATAGCTCTAATTAGGAGTTGTGGCTACTAATGCCTTCAGAGCGTAGCAAATACAATAGTTAAAATAATTTATTATAATTATTTATTCTCATTTCTTAAAGAAATATTCAGACTATTACATTTAGCATAAAAGTTTAATATTTTTTAAGAAAAATTTTTAATGAATATTAAAATTATTATGAACAAATAGCAAGAGATATATGTTGGTAAAGTTCAATATTTATCTTAATTTAAACAATCAGAACTTTTTAAATTAGCATAAAATAAACCTCGATGCTAAGAAACTCAAAGAAGAGCCTCTATCACCACTAGCCTATCACAGCTTCTTACTCCTCCCTGAATAGATTTGTTTGCAGTTCTTCTTAATCTTCTAATTAAAAAAAGGGAAACAAATCTTGGAACTGTGGGTGGTGGTTACAGGCTCTTCTTGGAACTTCAAAACATCGAGATCTATGATAAATTAAAAATATTTTAATTGTTTAAAGAACAGACCCATAATGAACTTCAGCCACTATATAAATTATTGCATTTTTATTTCCTCCTTTATATTTATAATAATTTTTACTCTCAAATTTTTAAATAAATGTTAAACTATGATTGCATGATCGAGGGTAAGCAAAACCTCATAAAGATAGAGTTCTTGAGCAAAGTGTCATATATAAAATTAGATATAAAACATTATGAATTTAAATTTAATGAGGGAGCCAGCTCATACTAGATTAGCGTGAGATCCATGAAGAACACGGCACCTTACTCAATTTTAGTTTTAGTGTCCACGATTTGAGAAGTTTTCTGTAGAGGGGCAGAGTAGACTCCTTGTTAATGTTATAGTCAGAAAAAAGGGTTCTGCTTGCGAGTATTCATGATTTTGTTTTCAATGTAGTGTACGTGAATACAAGCATACTTTTATAACCATTTGAGCTCTCCAAAGAAATTCTGTCTATGTTGATTTGGAAGGATGCATTATATATCCTGAACCCTTGCCTCCTCGGCTGCTACCTTCAAGTTTTGTTAGTAGAGTTTGTGATTGATGATGTCCTTGCTGTTGTAGTTGTAGTATTATACATTTAAATAAATAAGTAATTTTATTTAAAGAGTAATATATTATCAATCACAGAAAGATGACTCAAACTGAATGCATACCTAAGTTATAGCAATCGATGCAATCATATTTTTTATTAAATGATTAATAGAACGGAGGTCAATATTTCTTAAATTGAACTAGTTAGTATTTGCAAATATAAAAGTTAATCGCTTTCTAAAATACTCTATATTTAGTTATATATTTATCTCTTTACTAAATTGTTTGGCTTCTGCTGGTGGATAGCTGACAGCGCGAGGTTAGAGCAAGATATGCTGGTGATGTCTACAAAGCCCGAGGTCAAGAAGATCAAGGAGCAGGATTACCCTCCCCCTACGACGGAGTTATCTGTTTAGCTGCTCCTGTCCTCAATCAGTGAGGGTTTGAATGGTAGGGATTACTATTGGTCTGTGTTCCGAACGGCAATGCTCTAGTCCTTTTGCGGCTATAGGAGTGATCCTATCTAAGAGAACAGTAAACAGGCTGGAGAGTACTGTAAAAGCCCTTATCTAATCGAGCAGTTAGTAATATCTATCGACGGATACAATTAAATAAGGTTTATTAATCTCAGAATTTACAAGCTCGCAACGAATAAGATCCATAAGTTATTTGCTCAACTACCTTACTTTATTTTCATTCAAATTAATATAAGATGACTGTTTATAGGATGAATATTAATAGATTAGAAGAGGCAGAAGAAATCTTAAATAAATCAAACTCAATTTTCTTAATAAATAAATATATTAGGTTGATTTAATTCTGACCAGATCACCTGACAACTGGTAAGTTGGGAAGGGATTATACATTAATTTGCACTTGCTATTTGAAAAGTTTATAAATAAATTTATATTTAATTTAGATGAAATGCCTTCTCTGGAACTCATTCTTCTTCTAAATATTGAGAGAAGCCTTATAAGATTTAAGGCATAGTAGAAATAACATATCTAATAATAATTACAGGGTACTCTAAAAAGTTTAGCCACAATGATAGAAATCATTTCTACTTATTAATGGAGCAAGACATACAGCCTTGCTGCTCTACTAAGTCTTAGAGAGAGCTCAAACAACAAATGAGGGTGGTGATCCATTGTGTAGTCTAGAGTATCGAGTCCGTTTCCCACATCCTCTTCTTCGTTTACCTTATGGAAAACATATTTTAAATTTCTAAAACCTATATCAAGCAGATGGACTGTTTGTGATAGAGGCGCCTGGTCAAGCTAGGACCTTAGTTCAATCAGTTAAGTTGAGAACGAGAGACACATAAAATCCTCATCGTAGAGGGAACTCCTGACTGGAATGCAGCCTAATTTCGATAAACTCCTAGCCAATTGAATGAGACCAAGCGAGAGTCTAATATATCTCACTAGAGGTGCTCTTAATAGCACACAAGGAGATAACATGGAACTTCATCCAGGAGTTTCGGAATGGAAATGCCAGATCTGTAGGAGTTTTATTGGTTTCACAAGGAAGATAAATGAAAGCAGATGATTAAGAGTTTTTCAAATATAGAGACGGCACTGCACATTTAAAGAAAGCACCAGCCCGAATTACCTTCCAGAATTAAGTAAAAATAAATTGTGGAATTTGAGAAGAATTTTATTTGCGATTCTAATTTACAATGTGTAAGGGTTCCGAGAAGGTTCAAGATGCTCTTTACTTTTGCTCTCATCTTCGAGTTATTCAAGAGTTCTCAGTTTTATATAGAATTTTTGTTCTTAATTCAGCATCTGTTCTAGTAGGAATAATCTAAGTCACTTGTGATAACTCAACTGATATGAATCATCAAGTGCAAGAACTCACAACAAGCGCTTTCCTTTCCTTCTCTCCTGTTAAAATTGCTTGAGGACTAAGAATTTGTTATTTTTATAATATGATGCTAGTTTTTAGGTTATCATTCTCTATTTGCTACTTCCATTGTTAATTTCTCAAAGTAAATAAACTAAGGAAATCTTAATTTCTTAATTTATAATTGCCCTAAAATTAATTAAAAACACTCAAAAGATAAATAATTTTATCATTAAATTTTTTAAGATAATAGAAAACACAATCTCGAACAGAAATAATTTAAAAAGGGAATTAAGACTTTTCATTTGAACTTTTTAGGTTTTAATATTTCGTAATTATCTTAATAAGTCAAAGTTATAAATTTAATAAGCTTTGCTATTTCTTTTCTATTTTAGCAATTAAACATGGAAAATAGTCTATAATGGCGCATTCTAGACTCATATTTTTTGAAAGGATTCAGAAAATTCTGCCTCATTCGATCTCTGATACTCTTACATTTTTGTCTCTAAAATATGATGAGCACTTCAACTCCATCAGCAGCACTCAAGATATCTAGATTGCACAGAATTAAGAAATCGCATTGATGATGCAGGCGATATAAAGACTAAGAATGGTTATGAACTTTGAAAAAGTGGCATGAGTTAGACTCTACAACTAATTTATTCAACACAAAATGTAGCTATCTATATATTGTATTTGTCTCGCAAATACAATTCTTCTCAAATTCCACAATTTCATCTTTACAAAGCACTAATGGAATACTTTGAGATGCATATAATAGGATAGTTCATGGAGCTAATCCTTATTTCAAAATTCATGGAGAAGACAGTTTACAAAGAGATGGTGGAAATACTTGTCATCTTAAGTAGATACTCTGACAAAATAAACGCCGTGTGGATTAACACAACAATTGAGGCAAGTCAACTATGTGAAGTACTTGGCCATGATTTTCAGTTTGAGGAGCTCATATTGGCGAAATATAAATATTCTGCTTATAACAGCAACTTCCAAAATGAGCCGTAGTTAGTCATCATATAGAACGTCAAGAGAAGAATGTTTTTTTTCTTCTCTATCAGTAAGACCTACAAGAGGACCTCAACAGCTGTTCAAAGGAAATGGGTTGCAGCGAAGTGATGGGAAGAGAAGAGGTTCCAATCTCAATCCGACGACTTCATGAAGTATTGTATGGAAAAATTGTAGTATGACATCAGAGAATTTGATATGTCTAATATTCAAACAGTAGATTGCACTCTTTACCTTTTAAGCTTCGAAGAAATCGAAGGAGAAGATGAAGGTGTAAAGTAGAGAAAAATTTAAACCCAGACTGATAGAGAGAAATATCCTGTAAGGTGTTTTGGGATGTTGAACTGATTAATTTATTGCTCTACGATGATTTTATATTTATTAATAAACTTTTCAAATAGCAAGTGCAAATAAATATCTAATCTCTTCCCAACTTATAGTTGGTAATATAGTCAAGTTTTATTATTTTTGAGAATTAAACCTTTTAAAAATCTTCTGGCATGTCTAAGGTCAGAATTAAATCAACTGAATATAATTTTTTTTATTATAATTGGGTTTGAAGCAAATTTATTTAAGATTTCTTCTAGCTCCTCTAATCTATTTTAATTCATCCAATATTTTTCTAAATAGACCTCTTCTCAACTCTTCATCCTATGGTCTATTGCAGTATTTATATTTTAATTAAACGATTAGCATGAGAGATATAATTTCTACTTCCTATAATTTTCCAAATTCTATAATAAATGAAGTAAAGATAATGTAAAAAGCTCTATTGGCATATTCTTTTAAAACTAAATTTTACCTTTATTCGAAGTTCTATTTTTTAAAAATAATTTAAACTTAAAGTTTTATTAGATAATTGAAAACATAAAAATAGTATAGATTAACATAAAATTTTAGTATGATATTTTTGTTGAGGAAAACTACTTTGGTGCACAATTCATCCATCTCAAATGCTCTAAAATCTATAGCTATCCATTTGTGAAGACTAATTTCTAAAGTGTTGGTATCGCATGTATATATGCCAACTATTGATGCCAATGAGTGACCTATGAATATATATTTAGCATCTGGTGTTGCTCTTATCTGAGTTATTTTTAAAATTACTTTGTAATTTTAACAATTGATTATGAAAATAGTTGATATACTATCTTATCGTCCTAGCTTTCAACATCCAATTCATTAACTATTCTTTCAGAGTATTTGATGAGTTTGAGTCCTTTATCTTTAACGAAAGATATAAAAACATCCCCATACTAGTCAGCAAGTCCATGCAAACAGTAGATGATGTCAACATTAAATTGGCCAATGTCAATATCGAGTGGATCTCCCTCCTCTTCTTTTGTAGTTAAGTTGTATTTATATATTCTTGCCTAATTAGTGCCTATAAAGAAGCAGTTTCCTTCTCTATTAAACTCAATTGTTACTATTTACTCCAGAGGCTGGATTCTTCCATTAAACAAAGGATCCAATTTATCTATACAAATACATTTATTATAGCTTAGTTATAAACATAATTTTATTCCAATTTTTACAATTTGATTATATTTTATTCATTCTAATCTGTGAAGTGAAATAGTAAAGTATTTCACGTTATTTCTTAATGATT